>QLOI01000602.1:52109-92583 GCA_003313605.1 Tuber umbilicatum | reverse complement strand
ATTGCTGCCGTACCGGTATTTCCTTTGTTTAATCGACGCCGTTATCGCTGTGTTAAACCGTGACCTCCCAAAACTTGACCTATCCGATTTCCCGGCAGGCCCGGGAACCCCTCCCCCACAAACATTATGGAAATCGTGAGATGCTACTCGGCATGCTCGCTATCATTACCCGTCGTCGCTTTCTATCGTCGCCCTTTGTCGGCTCTATTCGCCGTCGCTCTCTGTCAGCTGCATCCATCTTTCTCTCCCGTTCGTAAGTTCTCGCCCGCTCGTACGTCCTGACCCGTTCATCCGCTATCGTCCGCTCATGCGCTGTTACCCGTACGTATAGTTACCGTTATCGTCACTGCTATCCTCGCTCTTTGTCGCCCGGAAGTCTTTGTCGCCAGTCGTTGCTCGTCGCTGGGAAATGGTCGTAGGCATGGAAGCTGATGGAAGAAAAGGAGGAAGGAAGAAAGGCGATAGAAAGGCGGGGGAGTCCCTTGCGCTTTGCGGAAACTAGAGGGCATGGTGGAGGCTAGAAAACATTGGGAGAGTCTTTTGTGGAGGAATGGGACGTGCGGAGGCTAGGAAGGTGGGAGAGTTCTTTGAGAGGCATATCTTTCTTTTGTTAGCACAGGAGTCTGAAAGGAAAAGAGAGTGAGACATGCGTGGAAATGGAACAGAATAGATATATGTAGCGATCATTAGAAGGATAGAAGGATTGGGGGATGTGTCCGTTTTTAGGACATATATACCCCCTGTCTTTTCCGTTAGTTAGTTGTGTTGATCGTGCCATCGTGTTGAGAGTTGCTGAATGAGAGAGAGCCTTCCCCGCTTCTAATCTCGCAGAGTCTTTCGCGTGCTTTAGTCATCACCGTTTCGACCACAGCCTATCACTCGTTCGTTTCACGTCGTCGAACGGTCGAATATTTCTATTAAAACATTTATGAGCCCCACAAGGACCCATTCTCGAATATCCTTCTGCGCATTGAAGAACTGACGCGCAGATTGAGCTCTCAAGTCGCGCCAGGTGGATTCCGCTGGCCAGTGTGAGAACCAGGCATGGCTGGCTGCTTTTTCTTCTTTTACTAGGATGGGGGATGGCGTCCCCCAGCCGCTATTTCGAAGGGAAGATATCAGAATCGACAGGCTAGACATCTACTATTCCTGGATCCCACTCCCTCGGCCGGGCTCGGTAAATGGCGCGAGGTAGCAGTGAAGCGGCTATTGGCACTGAGTGTCGTCAACCCTTACGGACCACACGTCCTGAGACGAACGCCACCCCCGCTAACTACCTGGAGTGGAGATGAGGAATGGCGAGGCCACCGCCTGCAGGGGGAGATACGAGCCTGACATCCAAGCGCCAGACAGCTACTTGTGAAGCTACCGGCAAGGACGGATGTGGGAGCAACTCCAAGGATTATGCTCCTGAACACTGCGTGGACAATTGAGATGACTACGGAGCCTCTGAGGATGGATACCGTCGCAGCAATGTTGAGATAGGAAACCGCGGTGGATAGGAGCTGCATCAAACCCCTACGCTCTCCACCATGGTGGGGATTACTATGGATACAATTTATCGGTGGAGCCGACCCGTGTACCGTCCTTCGTAAAAATGAAGCAACGGCATACCTACTTCTATAGAGTATACCTCAGGGAGCTAAGAGGGATGGGGATGAGGGTAGCAAGTCGGCGAAGGAGATCGTAAAGCGGAAGCGTGACACTATAGGTTTAAGCGAGAGTTTTCCGTCCTCGTAGCCGGAAATGCTGAAGCAAGGGGCATTGCTACTCTTGGGCGCTTCAGTATTCCGGGTTCACGTTTATCCAATACTAGAAAGAATCTCGATGTTGTGTCAATTCAGGGCCGTGTCGCCAAGGACGGAGCTTGCTCGGTCAATGAGTAAAACGTCTTTATGTTTGAGCCGACTAATGTACGGTTAGAACCCATTGCCAATTGGGCAAAGGATGAGCAGGACCACTCGTGGGTTTAAGCGGGGTCTCGGGGATTCATCGGGAAAAGGTATAGCCGGATACCGGCTTAGCGGGGGGTCATAGTTCCACAAATATAGGTCCGTAGAACTGCACCATATATCAACCCCGAACATCTCTAAACACGAGCTTCCTAAGTTCCCCGAACACAAAATCCTCAAGCTTCCGACAGCTCGCGTTCTTTTTCCCCGCCCGCCACCCCCTACGGCTTAGGAAGCGCCCCTATCGTCATCGCAGGATACATCGGTGCCAACGATTCCATGCGACAAAGGCAGCAGCAGCATCAGCAACGCATCCGACAGTGGAATAACAAGCGCACCAACGGGGGAGAGATGGTTGAACTTAGGTGTTATGGTTGCTTGGTTTCTTTGGATTATGACAAGTTTTTCCTTTCTTCTTTCCTTACAATTAGCCAATGTAGATTCTCTTCCACTCTGAAAAACCGGCGATCAACAAATTTCGCTCCCCAGCTCGCGATAACGAAGAGGAGGCTAATATCCTAGCACACCATCAAGGAGACTGAGTGGAAAGGGGAAAACCAATGGTATTTGGCTACGGCAGCAGGAGCAGTGTTGGAAGCGCTCTTCATGATGCTACCAGACGTGTTGAAAGTAGAGCCACGAGCAGTTTAGCGGAGATGTTGATGCATCAGTCCAAAGCAGGTAAGAGCGAAGACGAATATGAGAGCCATTGCCAATATCTTAGATAAACATTGAGCCATCACAATTTATTTGAAAGCGCTAGCGATGACTACCACCAGAGCGGTTGCTCTAGAGAATGTGCAGATGGAGAGGATTATGAAGGTGCTATCCACTAGACTCCGGCAAGTTCTAGAATAAAACATAACGTTCTATAATCCACCCACCGCTAACACCAAATAGGGACACGGTGAGACCGTGGAGTTGCTATTAGCACGGGTGGGTATTCGCCCTGATATACAAAGCAAAAGGCCCGAAGATACTCCCCCGCACCCCCCATCAAAAATGGGAATAGCAGCCGAGCACAGCCCCTTCCTTTCTGAATGTCTTCGCGCCCAGCTATACAACGGCAGCAGCATAGACTCTACCTTCGTCAAAATCACCGTCTCCTCCAATTCCTGTTCCCTCTTAGGGTGTATGATCCCCCCCAGAAATTCACGCGTGCTCCACTCTTCAAGGCTCTCACTCCGGAGTTCAATGCCCACTTGATATACAGCCACTCTTCTACCACGCCCTGAGCGAGCTCGACTTTTACTGAAGATATGAGAATAGCGAACGAGTGCTTGGTAAACGATGAACAGCAGGATCAAATCAACGGATATTTCACCACCGGCGTTTCTCAGGCAATAGGTATAGTAGCGACCAGTGTTGAAGGGCAGCAACTAAATCGCACAGCTTTAGAGTGAGTAAGATATAAGGTAACTTGACCGGTATGGAAAACTTCGATAGGAAAGGCAAGATATGCTTCGTTCTTGCTCATAGGTCACGCAACTAAACTAACAGTAGAGACAGGTGTGTAAGTAAAACATAAACCAAGTATCCTGATCCTTCCATGGATCACCACCCCTCTCTCCACTTCCCCACACTTGTCCTTATCCCTCTGTACACTCCTGTGATCTCAAAGGAAAGACATAATAAAAACTTCTCCGTATATCCTTAACCGACCAAAATAAAGAAACCCTCCGAACCATTCCTGCAGCTTCCACAATCGAAAACCTTCTTCCATCAACTCTAACAACCGGTTCCCCCCGTTCGATATCGATAATTTCCCCCTTTGTTGCCCTCCTGCTCCGCCCGTCATCCCGACTCGGTAATCTATCATTCACCCCTCCCTTTGCTCAATGCGCGGCCCTCCTCCTCCCGTTTCACTTTTGTAAAACACTTCGCTAATTCCACTATACTCTATAATACTTAAGTTAACCAACTCGTACTAAAAATAATAATAAACGGCATCTCCTAGTAGCCGCCAGCTCTGGACTCCGGGTGCGGAAACGGTTCTACGTTTACTAGCCAGGGTACTCTCCCAGTGAACAAATTGTCTTGTCCATAGTTCTGAGAGCATGATGTCTTGGATTTGACGGGTCTAGGTGCTGGCCTACGCTTTGTCCAGAATTACCCCAGATGCCAGAAACACGATTACACTTCTTCAGAAAATCTAGGGAGAACCCCCAACTTAGGAGCGTTTTGAACTAGCATCGAACAGGAATCTGTGCTGTGTCTTCCACAGTACAGTACACACCAAGCAAAAGGGCACAGCTTGCTGTTATAGTAGCACCAGATGGCGTTATTTATCACAACTAATGCAGGATAAGTGAAAAGACCATAAATTTACAATAGGTCAGAGCAACAAGACCAAATCAAACCATCGGCCGCCCCTACGCGAGCGGGTATTAAATGAGCAACAAGCCCAACACCCAACACCCCTACACAACTCGACAAAGATGTCTCACAAAACCCTCAAAAGCCACAATTTCCAACCTCGCCGTCCGGAATGCGCCCCACCGGTGTCGCCGGAATGATCAGTATTTCAGGAATGGTGGTTGGTACTGCGGGTCGAGTGGCCGGACCGAGAACGAGCGCTAGCAGGGGAACGGATACCAGAACCCGATGGCTACGCCGGGCTCGAATACTTGTGCACCGGCATACATTCCCCGGTATTTCTATAGCTGTCCCGAACGCGGCACGGAAATATTGAATAATATTATGCTATTTAAGGTTGACCCCCCCCCCAAGTCCCAATTAATGCAATGCGAGTGACCGTATGTGAGTTAACACAATGTTACCTATGCCGCAAAACCCGACAAACCAGTTCAAGTTTAGCACCGAGCTTGTTTAGATCTTGCTCGCGTGAAATAAGCCCTTTTTGGCCAACCCGGAGGAAATACCCTCCCGCTCCAGTATGATTCAGATCATCCTCCACAAGTTAGCCCTTTGCCTAAGCATATATTCCACCGCCAGGTCAGATTGAGAGGTAATACGCTTGAGAGTAGGTCGTAGAATACATTTCAATGGAAAGATCAAAACAACGGAAGGTTCTCATGATTCATGTTTTCTCGCTGATACTCAGTTCATCCCCTGCGGTGTCGAATCCTTAATTACGGTACGAGTATGTGCTGAAGAGTTGTAGGAGTAGGCTATCCTAAGTATTTATCATACGGTACCTAAAACTTGCGTTGCTGTTTGTGTGCTGTTTGGGTTCCCAAATCGCCAAGCCACTAATCCATAAAAAAGGCCACAGAAGGAGTGGGCTACACGATATCAGGCTAGCAAAATCTCTCACGAACAGAGAGGAAAAAAAGAAATTTTCCGTTGCGGGGAATTGAACCCCGATCTTGTCGGTGAGAGCGACAGATGCTAACCATTACACCACAACGGATATCTGATGATAATGATCACAATCTGGAAACCTCAACACATAGTAATGATCAGAAAGGCACATGATTTGTGGGAGAGGGGGTTACTACGCGATGAAGTAGCTATACCAAAGGCTTCCACAATGTATCGCGATTGCCTCTCTGAAGAGCTGTTGCCTGCTGGATCTAGATGTAAAATCCAAGGCGAACTACTGGAATTTGTTTGACCAGAACAGTAGTTAGCTTGCCGGATGTTATGATAAATGGACTAGCTTTCGTAAAACTAGTGTTGACTGGGTCAACGAGATCAAGAGCACCTCACCCACCTGGTTGGTTATCTGGTGTTTGCCTGGCCCGCCCTGTTCGTTTTGTCTATCTCATTCTCTCCTTCCCCGCCTATCTCCCTCTCTCGGTGACATTGTAATCACAGCATGCCTTGCACAAGCCTGACTTCTACCACTCTCTTTAGATACCGGTATAAGAAACCGCCCATGCTCCGCTTCCTACTACGGAACCCCCGTAAATCCTGGGCTCCATACTCACTCCTCCTCCACGGTTTCAGCCCTTCAATGCCGGTGGTGCCACTCAACCCCCCAGAAACCCCACCAAGAAATCACGAACCCTAAGAGCGATTTCACCGGGTGTTTTATCGTTGCCGTTCCGTCCCAGAGGCTGTAAGAAATAATGTCCCGTTAGTTAGAATAAATCAGATACTTGAAAGGTCCGAATATCCGGATTCCAAAATGAGATCAAGAGGAACAAAGCAATCGACACCCTGAATCAGCAAAGCTTACTGCTTGCGCAAGCGCAGATCTTTGCCGCGTTGAGCGTTAACCCAAGAGAATGAACCGCTTAATGTTGGCGGAGCAGGTCATCCGAAACCCCTACAAACCTATACCCGAGCACAGCATTCCGATGTGAATCCCAAGTGGCTAGATTTCTGAGAATCCTTGAAGAGCATCATATCACATTTCCTAAACACGATATCCGCTGGAATTGATCCCGGTTAATCCCAGATATGGTAACCTCGCCTCTACCATTTTTTCAACAATGGGAGTCTCCTATTGGAGCAGAAAGTCTTACAATATTTAGGGTAAAGCTACTAGTTGAAATGGAAATTCTCTATGAAAGTTACTCAAGACCCCATGCCATTCCCGTCATGGTAGGGCCCTTGCCGAGCCTCTGCTCCTGTCTCGACCTAATATGGCATCCGCTATGTCTCCCTGATTACCCACCGGAAACCGCTTAAAATGTGCGAAGGCTTAAGGTTCAAAAACACCAAGTGCTCAGATATTATGGATGACCCGATAGCAATAATGGTCATAAGACATGCCCAGGCTCCTCAGAACAAATGGGCAAACTTCCTGTCCATCACTCCCCGCGGCATAAGATACCCCAAAATGTCTTCGATGACGAATCCTCACCAGCATGGTGTATGGCGTGCGAGTGCCTCGTGCGCCGGTGATACCTCCGATAAGGCTGTCCTAGGTAGCATGCTTGGCATCAAAAACCGTCAGCCATTTCCAGGATTCCCCCTTCAGCTTCAACCCTAGACCGCTCGTTCAAAGACTATCATAAAAAGACCAATGATTATCGAACGGCACCATCTTGGTTCGCCTTGCGAGGAATAAACAAGGTGCCGAGTTAGTACTATCTTCGACGCTACCATTTTTCCACAAGTACTCGAGTACTATAACTTTATTATACAATAAAAAATTGCCATGAGCACGGTTCCCCGGCCGATGTGTTCTCAAGGAAGATCCCATCACCACAAAAGCAGACCAAGGCGGTAATAACTTGGTCAACGGAGCTCGTATGTAACAACCACGCACTCATAATACCATGCATCCGGGTAAACCGCAGTCCCGGTATGAGGTTCGTCTGGAATATCGGGACCCCAAATCTGGCCCGAAATCATCACCAATTGTCCCAGTAGCCAGAACTTTGGTCGGTTGCTAAAGTGGTATTTATTTAACAGCAGCCAATTTTGGCATCTCCATACGAGAAACATTTTTCAAAAGCAAACCCGAGGAATCCCAATTTCAGAAGTTTAGATTGCTACCGATAAGCGGCCAAAGTACCGGTATCAGCTCCTGCCTCCCAGCTGACGTCATGCGGGGTATTCGCCTATGATAGGATGAAGCTTGTCGAAACACCGGATAAAAACTAGCATTGCTATATCTGGCAGTAGTTTATGGAGTGAATTACCGTAGCCAAGGTATATTCATGGTACCGACACCGGTATCAATATCACACCGGCCGAAGAAAGACCCACAAATTGAATAGAACGACAAGGCCAGAGTGCTCGAGTTCTATGATCCTTGGGTAGCGGGAGCCACAGGATCTGCCAAAAACTTCCTTGTCCAATCACCAACTTAGACCCAATTGCAGAACAACGGCTCCATCCCTATCCAACGTGGATTGCCCATGGTTAGAATAAGCCCAATAGTCAGTATGGCATCCAGTGGGTACTCGAGTATATTCAAAGCAGAAAGTATTTTATCCACGAATCACCTTCCGTGTGCTCGCGCAGGCAGTGGCACGAAGTACCCGAACACGGGGATCAAAAACTCGCACGGCTAACTATCATGTGCATCTGAGCACCCATTCTAAATTCAGACTCAAATGTTCGGATACTTCTTTACCCCGGATACTTGTACCGCATTTGCTCATACAATCCACTACTAGATAAGCAACAAGGATAAACTCCAACCGGCTTAGCTGAGTATATTAACAAAACCTCCAACACCAGTTCACGAGATCCAAGAAGTCCAACTCTCTCAGGTCATACTGTGCCAGGCAAGCACTATTCCTTTTCGAGGCTTTTTATCCCTTAATCTAAAGATTAGAATCCTAACGGAGATAGTGGATTGGGCGAGATTTTACGGTAGAGATAGTAAAGGTACTATATGATCCATACAAATCCCGCATTACGTCCAAGCAGGGTAACCCGCCAGCTACCATTTACCCCAAGCAACTTCGAACTATAGTACTCGTGGTGCAGAGATCGCAATTAGTGTTCTAATTCCTGATAGCCGAGCCGGCCCTACAAGCCGGAATTACAATATCCCAGTCCGTGAACAAAGTGAAACATGTATAGTCGTGGCACTGCTATGCGCTACAGCTTCGGGCGGGTTCCAACAAGAGCCTATCTACAGGTCAGTGAGGCCTTGCAAGGACGAGAGCACCCATGAAATCCATCCAATCACATGCACACGAGAATCCAAAGCTGGATGAGGGTATCTTACCTACTTATGGTCTACCGGCACATTCATATTGACCTATGCCGATACGGTAAGGCTTAGGCCCGGGGGGCAGCGGGAGATGCTAGGACTCTCGGGTCAGGATTTGTTCTGACCAGCTACCGTACTAACTCTCATTCATCCATACGAAATCACTCGCTTAAGGTTTCAGGAGTTACATGCCATAATTCCACCTTTCCCGCTGCTAACTTTTGGTACCGCCGACAATCCCAGCCGGGATAAGGGACGCGGACTCCTATTGCATAGCTTCCCATGTCACATGCTCCCCCTCTTCGGCGAGGTTGCAAGTAAACCACTCCCAGGCTCTATTCACGGGCATACTGCGATATTTTGAAGTTTCTCATACGAAGCACAATATTTCTTTTGGGTATGCGGGGGGTGTAGCGCGTTGTGCTCAGCTAACCATTAGCACCGGTAACAGCGCTCCTGGAGTACCGTGAGCACTCAGATAGAAGATAAATGCGCTAGGACGTTGAAATCCCCTTCTCGCCTAGGGTGGGTGGGGAGAAACACCGCATACTCAGCCTTCAGTTGGAGTTGGCTTACTTCTTGGACGCAATGCGGTAGAGTTCAATACAGGTTCGGAGGTTCACCAGTAGTTTACTAATAAAATTTACCGGTATCGAAAGCCCTCAGTTGAAACAAAGCAAAAGGAAGGCAACTACGGACAGCGACTTACCAAGAGAGGCAACTACAACGTCCAAACACATCTGCCTCCTACGAGTATCGTACTTGCACCAACATGGGCCAACCACTCTCGGAGGACCATTGCACAGCATAAAGTACGAAGTTTCCATTCCTAACCTCTCCTAAAGATATTTTCTAATGCCACCACCCAATAACACAAGGCGCCACGGTTAAGATCGCCCGTTTGGCCGCACCATACCCATACACCCCCCAGTGTCCCCAATCGATCAATCGAATAAAGCTATTACCGTAGCACCCCCTTATTCAAACGGACCTTCTGCGATGCCCCATCCTACTGACACTTCTCATCCCACAAGCACGCGCCCACTCAAAGGCTCAAGGATCTACCCTTGCATGGTGCACGCGACCGCTCGAGCCCCCCCCTACGTACGGTAGCTTTTACGAGTGCACTCGAGTATCGCATCAGACAGGCCATCTCGGCCGAACCACCACTTCCACCCCACCAAGTAAAAAAACCCACCACCTCATGTCACCAATGATCACTCGATTCTCTAGAACCGCATAGTCATAATTCAAATAACAAATCCTGCGAAAAAGCGAGTGCACTTCGGCGCTTATGTTTTGTCATCCCTTCCCACGCCCGTTCCTCTCGGTACGCGTCACTGATGATGACAAGTGCAGTACAGTACTCGCAAGCCAGTACTAGTACAGCGCGAGAAAAGCAAATGCCCTGCACAGATCTGTGGCCAGCAAGGACAGGGCAGACACTCTGGTTTAGTATAGAAAGTCCCAAATAACAACGGTTTTTTCTAAAAAAAATAAAAAAAGCCCGCTCACAACACCGTAGGCGCGCAGTGAAAACTCACGGAAATTTTTACCCCAGGCGGGGTGTGGGGTGGTGAGGCGGACGGACGGATTGGACGGGGTGAGGTGGGGGGGGGGGAAACCTTATTTCGTCGGAAAGGGTCAATGCGAGAATTCTTCTGTTACACTGCATTCGAACGCTCTTGTTTCACGCCATCGTGCGAATGATGGTTTTGAGATCGCTGGCGGTTGGAGATACGAGTATCGAGAACGGTAGGGTATGCATTGCTTGTACAGTACCTTGCTATCCGCGCAGCACTGTGGACTATCGCATTTACATTATAGACTTGTAGGTGCTCCCGATATTCCGCGATATTATATTGGATTATACATATCCTCACATGATTCCTATACGAAGGGAGAGGAGAGAAAGGAAAGAAGGAAGAAAAAATAGAGAAATCAGGCCAGGCTGGAGAGAGGACATATCCTCCGTTTCTATAATAATATAATTATGCTGTTATATCAAGAAATAGCCACGGCGATGCAAGGTTAGGATTCCTCTTTTGTCATGTGAGAGTCGTACAGCACCTATGGATCCGTGTATCATACCTTCATATGGTACTCGAGTACCTAGCCTGTCTTATAATAATAATATTAATAATACTAGTATGATACAGTAACTGGTAACGCCCAAAACAAGAAACAGACAGTCAATACTCATGCGCATGATAAGATGCCTTTTGTAAGAAGCCCCAGTCAAGCACGGCGGCCAAACCAATCATCACATAATACTCGTACTCACACCCACAGCATACTCGTACACTCCCCACTCTCCCCCATATTTTCCTCCACCTGTAACCAAATGCCCGTACCGCACAGTATCACGCTGTCCTCGAGTACCGGTACTCAGCTCCATCCCGGATCCAGAAAACTTTCCTTAAACGCTTTGTGTAACGTGTTCAACGTGCTTATTCTTTTTTTCCTCTTTCCTTCCTTTCCTTCCCCGGTACGGCTTCTTTTGAACAAATCACCATCACGATATTTTTGCCATGTTATGGCGGCCTACAAGCACTCCTGCTATGATAATACGTATGATACCGGTAGTTCAGTCGTGGGTCGGTTAGACTGTGATGGTAGTAAAACCCTGTGTAGTAGCGCCCAAGTTGGTTATTACAGTACTGTACGGTACTGTACTCGAGCACCATAAGCCCGTTGCGGCAGGTGCGAAGAGTGTTCTGGGGAGAGCGGAGCACGATGCAGTACCCGTAGACTACGGTGGGCCGCGAACGTCCGGCTCGTTATTTGTGGTGGCGGTGAAGTGTATAATCCCCATGACGAGTACAGCACAATACCCCAGGTGTATTGGAGTGATCCACCTTCAACCTGATCGTGCGGTACTGTACAGTACAGTACCGCACTGTACCGAGTACCAGCACTCGTAGTATGAAAGCGTATCATATTCAAAACAAATCTTCCGCCGCATACTTTCCAAATCCAAAGGTATACAATAGCTGTCCTTTTTTTCAAAATAAATAAATAAATATCGCTCGGCTCTGCGAGCGGAGGACGCCATCACAGCCTGCACCGACTATATAAAATACACACACCAATAACCTCGCTACGGATATTTTCAACACAACTTTAGACTATCGGGGAGTTTTTCTTTCATTTTCGAACCGGTGGTGGAGTCTCCTGTGCTATGAGGGCTTTCCAGGCCATACCTTCACGTACTAGCTATGGATTCCCGTACAAGTGTTCATGAATAAAACTACCGAATTGACAAGAGAAAAAAAAACACCCCGATGACCTCGCTGAGCGTCGCGTAAGCTTGCTTAATTATCACTTGGTTATGCAGAGGGAGGGTTAATAACAAATTCCTGTATCACATCAAATATTATACCATAGCGAATTATATCGCAGTGTGGCGAGCCACCCCTCCTGTGTCGCAAATGTGCAGACTTGGTCGAGTTTTGACAAGAACGTGCCCATATCTTCCGGCCTGTCTTGTGATAGCTGTGAATAGTTAGACGGGTATATAGATAGACACACCATCATACCGGTAGGTGGGTTGGGTAGTCTATTCACGTTAGTTTAGTGGTACAATCGTGGAAGGAGTCAACACACTCGCTACTGATTGGCCGGATCTTAGTGGTCATAGCTTATTGTGCTCAAGGTACTTGAGTACGAGCCAATCACTGGAGTGTGTGTATTTGTGTAAATCCTGTATTCGGTTATTTCATGATCGCATCTCCGAAAACACGGGTAACCTTACAGTTTGGACAGTCAAACTAGCAATTCAAGCTTCGCCTTATCACAACCACGACACTCAAGGCGCTACAGTCGCAGTAGTATCATGCCGTAGCGGAGAGGAGAAGGAGAAAGAAAAAAACTATTCCGAGCGCACTATGTCCCCGGAGCGTAGTCCGATTGATCGGCCGATTGATCGATCGATTGATTGACTAACCGACTAGCTGATTGACTAACTGACCAGGGACGTGAACGAGATGAGGCCCCAAGTGATTGTTATGATGTGGATACTAATATAGTAGCAGAGACCCAAGTGCTCCACACCGGTGATCGCAACGGATGCTGATGGAGATAGTATATCACGAGTCACGGTACGACTCCAACTCCCAATACCGTATCCACCAAACATTCTAAATATGCAACTCCACCCCGTCACCCTACATCTCCGGAATTATTATGGAAAAAAACCCACTTTTATTGCAACTTTAAAAAAGCTCTTGACAGCCTGAGGGACGTTGGAAAAATGATTCCTCCAGTCTTAGACTCGTATAGGGCCGTGTTCTAACCTGATTCGGTAAAGACGGATTTTTGTTGGTTTTCTTGATAAGCCATTGGTTTTTGGGGTCGGGGCCTAGAATCATCTTTCAGAGCGAGCTTTAGTACCGCATACCCCAGAGCGGTCATTTCCTTTTTTCTTGGAGTCAATAATTGCACATAAGACAAAAGAGGGGAGGGCTTTTTTTCTCAACTTGACTAAGCCCGTCAATTGTTTCTAAAGTTGAGATTCTTCCTCTTAGGCTGCCAGTATTACTGCTGCCTCCTCTCGCGCGCGCCGTTTTGCCGTGGCTTGACCAACCAAGCTTTCCAAAACCGAAACCGTGTTCCCGAGGTATAGCCGCCAATAACGATAGGCGAATCATGCCGACAGCTATCGCTCATCGATCGAACATCTCTAGAAACCAGTGCCCCCAGTAAAGCTGAAGCAAAGCGTGGTGGAGCGGCAGTTTGCGTATTAGTAAAGGTCGAGGACAGACGTTTGATTCCAGCGAATAGCCAGGGACAAAGTCAGGTCCCGCCACACTGGTGAAAACAAGCGGTTGCCGGTAGTGACCCGTCACGAGAACTGAGGTGGCACGAGCAGCATGTGCGGTACCCGCCCGTATGTTTACATGTGGGGCTCAAAGAAAGTCATAGCACCTCACTCGCCTTGCCTCGTCGCGTTCCTGCGAAGAAGTAAGTGGGCGGGTTGGAGCGAGAGAGCCAAAGCGCCTGCTAGAAAAAGGAAAGAAAAATGGAAAAGAAAAAGAAAAAAAAGGTCCCACGCCGCGGAAACGGGAAGTTCGGTTCGGAGAGTGAGTGAATGCACTCGAGCACAATATAGAAATAATGAGGGGTGGTATCATTGATTCCGTTTGTGAATGAGGGAATGAGGGAAGGAAAGAAGTGACAAGTTATGATGTTGGCTGGTATGCTACATACCTGCTTCTCGGCTCCGTGGCTGCACACTGGGGTGCGGTGCTTGTGCTATACGGTACTGTACTAGTACACCTATCTCCACACCAGTCCACACGAATTTGACAGCTATCATAGCTCCTCATCAGGTCCATCTATCCTTCAAGCACATTCCGGCTTTAAAATCCTCCACAACTGAAGCTGGAAGCAGTTCCCTCTCTCCGCCCACAGTATGTCTTACTTAACCGCTCATCAAACCAAACCAGACATCCTCCCCATCCCACTCGTCCGTCCATCAATCCGCCCCACCCCCAAAATACTGGTAACGACCCGTATCCATGTCCATGTCAACAGACCCAACCCATCTTAGTGTGCCATCAATCCCTGCCCATCACCGCACTGCAGCCGCGCTGCACATTAACCCTTGGCATAACCGCCGACGGGTCCGATCGGACGTGACCGAATCAACGGACGGAACGTATGCGAGCGAGCGAGCCGGCCGAGGCTTAGCTAACATCACGCTAATAGTTTAAACAGCGGTAGTTGACAAACTTTTTATGATGTTTCCAGTAATTTTGTTTTTGTTTTTAGGGTTGAGCATTGACACCACTGGCTTGACAAGGGAAGCGGGGGTCTGTATGCTATTGGTACATGTGCGATACCAGCGTACTCGTACCATACTGGCTGGTTTAGATCAACCTGTCCTGTTCTTGAGAAAAGTGTTGGTACAGTAGAGTAATTGTTTTTTTTGTCTTGCGTCGATTTGGTCGGGGGAGGTGGGGAAGTTGATGAAGGGGGAAAATAAAGAGCAATCTCCTTGATTCTATCCAGATATGGTGGCGGGTAGAGCGAGGGAAGATCAGCAGAAGCAGAAGGAAGGAAAGAAGAAAGAAGAAAAAACGAAAAAATAAAATAAGAACAGACCAAAAAACAAAAATAATTGAATGTTTTAGCTACCCCCATTATATTTATGATACTTGCATTTGACATCACTAGTATCGTGCCCGTTAGCCGTGTAGTAACCAACGTTATCATAAGGATGTTAGGTATTACCGTACAGTACTCTTCTGCCGTCTTGACAGCAAGCAGCTAGAGTGTGAGGAGCTTGAGCTAACTTGGACAGCTAAGACTTCGTCGTTAGCCATTTTAGCAAGGATATGTTTGATGCGCATGGAGCGGATGTTATCATTACTCTGGGGTACATAATTATTATGATATCAAACTCCAATCCGAGCTAACAGAGGGCGGGGGGTTCTCTTCTCCCCTCACCTTTACCCTCACCTTACCCTTGCCGGCAACTGGGCCTGGGATTCTCGGGGGCCAGATCCCGAAGGCGGTGCTCAACCACACTGAGTTGTGAGGCATGCACACCTACCCGAGTACGGTACTCGTACATGTACTAGTACAGTGCCAGAGGTGCCCTACGTAGTCCCCAGTAGTATTTTACTCTGGTCCCGGACCCAATCCTGAATACCAAGATCACAAACAGGTGGCGGTTTGCCCAGTGTGGCGGTTTTCTTTTTTTCTTCCTTTGGTCGTCTTGTTTTGGAACCCATAGGTAAGATACTCGAGCACCGTACATGTGCAGGAACTCCTTGTTAGAGAACGGTCAATTGAGGGCAGAATGTTGGTGGACAGGATAATAGTTGAATACAAGATCATACAAGCACCCTCCCTCTCTTCTCCTGGTGTAACGGGTCTCCCAGAATATTCGGAGACCAGGGGAAAGAGCGAGGGGGTTAGTGGGGCTTGGTCAATATGTGTGATAGACCCCGTATGAGCCTGGAAAGGCATGTTTTAGTTGGTATCCTCGTTTCTCTTCCTTTTCTGGTCCAAACCACTATGCTTTTCCTGAGCTATGTGCCTCTTTAGGTTTTCAGATACCAGTGTTCCGCTCTAACAATCCTTGCACGGCTTACCCACTCAGTTTCCATGCGTCATTGGGGACGGAAATAAATTGCCGTATGGTACGGGAGGATACTAGTCTATTATAAGTCGGAGTATTCTTCAGCGCAGCGCGAGCCATAACACGCCCCGCAACAGCCCGGAGGGAACTCACAGTTCCTATTCATGTATTTTAACATATAGCTTAATATACCCCCCATTAAAATTCCTCATGATGTATTGGCCTTAATTTGTGGATATATAGGCAAGGATTTGCGAAAACGCGGTACAATCCATTTTGATTGCAATGAGCTACACTGATTGGGAATGTCTCAATGTTCTATATAGTGAGTGGATTCTGAAGGAATCGAAGAAGCATCGGGGCCCAAGTGGATGTAACGTATCGTACATGACAGCTCCTTGGGGTGCTGATATCACAAAAAAAATAAAAAACTGCAAAAGAGTTAGAAAGCATCGCAGTGATATTGTTGGTGGCAATTGTGGTGGCCGTGCATCGCTATCCTTGGTTTAGAGCTGAGCTCCCCGAGATAAACTACGCAATGTGGAACGTTGGTGTCCCGGAATATATTTATTGGCGCATATTGGACCCATCAAATCACTACTAGGTAGCTCCCGCACTTGTCACCGACTGAAGCCTTCCGATTCTAGACTGTGACCTGTTGAATGGTTGTCAGCCAGGGCGTGAAAAGTGATATTATAATGCCAGTGATCGAGAAGCCAGGACATGGGTTTTGCCCGTTTTTGCTTCTTTTCTTTTCTAGTGCCGCTTCACATGCAATCTTCAGACCATTGTCATTCATCGTCTGATGTCAGTGCCAGGTAAGATCTAGTTGAGTCTAAGGATTGATTGATTTGCTGATCAAGAAAGCAAATTGTGAGATGCCCAGACTACTGGAGCCTGATGTATGCGCCACAAAGGCAATAGTTCTTCTGGTTTGCCTGTTGCCCACAGTCGGCAGAATAATCGGATGTTCGGGGTACTCGTGCTAGGCAAGAAGTGTCCAAAAACAGGGATTCGCGGGTATATGGTAAAAATTTGCTGCGCGTCTGAGCGCTCATATAAGCTCACCACTCGAATTTTCGATACCTCTTGCCTTGGACGAGCACAAGTACCATGGCCATGTAATTAGAGCAAACTTCGAGCCCCCTCCCACAGCATTGGAAGAGACAAAAAAAGTAATTTATCGTGACATATCGGTCCGTCTTTTGAAGCCCATGCGCCGGTATTACCGAAGGCAACTGTAACATTCTATGGTTGTTTATTCGAGGACACCTTTTGCTCTCCGCAACTTGAAAGACGTTACAACAAGCGACGATGGAACATACCGCTTTTTCCCACGCATTGTCAATGCGAGAAGAGTGTTCTCTGTACCACAGAGCACTATGTCCTAACTTATTGTGAAAGTGATTTACCGCTGAAAATCAATTTTCATTTTTGGATCCAACCCCGATGTGTCTACCGTATCCGTCCAAAGGCCTCTAGACCTCCAGTTGTGACTATTTTTTTTATCATGTAGGTCGCAGTTGGTGGGATCTTGCATATGCAGCGGGGCAATTTGATCCCCAGGTTCTCGGGATGGGCCCAACTATATGGCACTGGAGCGACTTTATTAGCAGCCTGCAGATGTTTATTTAGGTTTACAGCAAATGCCCCGATCTCAGGTCTTTGTCTGGTGGGGAGGCTGCTTTCTAACTAAGTCGTCGTGGTAGTCCGTCCACCGTATGTCAATATAAAAAGTACCTGTGAGAAGGTGGGTAGAAGCCGAAGGGGGTTGGTTGAACCATCCTGAATCTCATATGACTCGAACCAAAAAAAAAAAACCTTGTACTTTCTCTCGCCTTACCCCATCTTCTCCTCACCCCCATCTTTTCTGTCTCCCTTCTTTCCCGTCTGAATATCAAACCGAGGCTTGATAAACAACTGATATCTGAGAAGTGATAAACTCACAGCCCCAAGACATACATACATATCCAGACCTCCTCTCGGAATACCTCCCATATTTCTCATACCAATACCGGCACACTATCGGCAGTACTACGGAAGACATCGTCGATATTGAACCGAGCTCTCTAGACTGGGCACCCCGCACAACAGGAGGGACCCACAGCCGAGGCGTGTATGATCGTCAACTTGGCGGGGCTTCCGGAGCGTTACTTTTATCTCCACTCTTGTGGTTATCTTTCTAGTTCTCCCTTTGCTTGATTAGAGTTGATTTGCCGGTTTGTAAACCCTCAAAGCTGGAACGGCCCACCTCCGAGGGGAGAGAGAAGGGGAAAAGAGCGAAGTGTATTCGATGAAGTGCATACCTCGCACTTACCGTATTGCTGACTGGCTGCGGCAGGTTGTTTGCTCGAGCGGATCCGGAAGTACTTCTTTCGCTTCTTTCGTTTGTTAGGGGCATTTTGCTGGGGCCATACCTGCAAAACCCGGGTCTCCGCCAATAAGCGCCTATCGAGTTTTTTAATCTACTCATCCTCCCAACCTGACACGACTTTTTCCGCGGTCTGAGAGCTGTGGTGTTGCTAGAAAAGGTCTTGCCGAATTTTCATTACTCTTTTTGGTTTTCCCTTCTTTCCGTTTATTTCATTGATCGTTTTCGCACTCTTTACTGTTCAATGTTTTGCTCTTCGAATTACCCCTTGTAAGTCATGGTTCGTTGGTTGGTTTCGAACCCCGGCAAGGGTTTCCCTCTGTTGTGGGTCCCGATTGTTTTTTTCTTCTTCCACTTTTTTTCTGCCCAGTGCATGAGTGGTTCTTGTCGGGGAAGCGAGATTCCTCGTTTCCCAAGTAGTGATTACCGGTATTGGGGAGCTCGTTTCGTTTGATTATTTTGGCTTGACGGGAGGGAAAATTGGTGTGTCCGTGAACAACCAACAACCCTTTCGCTCACCATCAATCAACCGTCGCAATTAACGGATAACGAGCGTACCGCGTCATGGAACATCATCTGAGGTTCGCTGTCCGAGCAACTGGGATATATATATCCTTGGCAGTTCATCCATTTCAAGGTTGTGGTCCTGCTCGGCATTCCAAAAGCGTGGCACATATCACATTTTCTGCTCTTCCCATCTCGGTTCTGCAGATTGACGAAAATTCCATGGGCCACCCGAACCTTCGGTACCGTAACACCATTTTAAATTCAGGGGATCCGATCTCTTGTTTCCAAGGGTTTCTCTTAAATTGTGCCTACCATGACGGCCCGGTGTGGTGCTCGTCAGGTGCCCCCGCGCGGGCTCTCCGAACCGAGTTTCTCTTTTATATCTGCAAACCAGATCTCTCTTGTTCTGTCCGACTTCATACGGCGACGGGGTCAGGAAAAAGGAACCCCGACAGCAATCTGTTGCTACCTTTGGAAGGGTCGATTCCGGTTGTGCATATTTAAAGTGCGTTTTGGCGGATATATGGTTGTGTTTCCAACAGAAAGAAAGACACAAGTAAGCAACGGAGCACACCGTATCGTCAACGGCCTTTTTTTTTTTACCTTAGTACCTATCTTGATAGTTATGTCTCTCACACTGGTGTGCGGTGGCTCTCCTCGGGCTCCCTTTACGGCGTCTCCACTCCTGTCATCACATATAATAAGGACAGGAACGACCCTTGGATATGCTACTGTGGATCTTTTATTGTTAACGGAAAACAAGTTCGGGCTTATCACTCTCCAAGAGCTTTTCCGTAATAGCCTTTGTTATTCCATCTTATCTCCTCTTCTAGAAGCTTACTCTTGCTTGCCCGTGATCGGCTCTGTTTCCTTATCAACCATTGTCCTGAGCATCGTTTTTGTCCTTTCTCTTCTATAAATTATCCAGCCTTGAGACATCAAGGAATGGTGCGCTGACGAAGGCGACACCAGCTGCAGGCCGAGCGAAGTTTATTTTCTGATGCGAAGAGGGCAAAGACTGCGCCGGACAAGAAGTCAGCCAGGATCTCTCCGAGGTCAGCAGCAAAGTCAATCAGGATCTCCCCGAGATCAACAGCAAAGTCAGCAGACACGCCTAGGCCGCCGCCGAAGGTCTAATCAACAATTAGCACCGATAGTAGATGAATCAGCCGAGTCCGGCCCATCCACTAGACAACCCTTGGTTCAGTTACGTCGTTCACTGCGCCTAAACCCAAACTCCGCACAACCACTGATTGCCGAACGAGCTTCTGAGGCCGAAGCAAGTAGATCAATAACCCGTCGCCAATCTCGCAATCTCCGTGCCCACGGAGCGGCGGCATCACTTCCACACAACAACGAAGAGCATATCACCGCCCCCACCATCACTGTCGACGAAGGATTAGACATGGGTTCTACATCACGCCCAAATCATTCGAGCGGCTCTTTTGATGGTCCTGAGAGATTGTATACCCTTGAGGTTGCCGTTCAACCTCCGAGAGTCGCAAAATCTGGCACACGTTTGTATCCGCCGTTGGCAATACGTGTGCACATCAGCGATGCGAACACCGGAGAAGAACTCAGTGGCGAGGATGAACTCAACAGCCTCTTTGCACAGGCGACTCTGTATGGCGAGAGCGGCGATGCCCCCCCATTGGCTCCTCCCGACCTCTATCTTCTCTCCGGACGACTCTCAATGTCGTTAGATCTCTTGAACGATGGTGAGGGATCCGAAGATGCGGCCCCACTCAGCCGGCAACAGGGGAGCTATGTTGTTTTCCCGGATCTTATGATAAATCGTACTGGCAGATATAGATTGGGCGTTAGCCTATTCAAGATTGGTGACCGGAGAAGGGTGCGATCTACCCCGACAGGGTCTGGAGAGACGCACGGAGGTGGTACGTCTTTGGAGGAAGTCAAGAGCAATGTAATTGTGGTGCAGCGATCTTCAGCTCCGATTGAGATTGGTATTAGCCTCAAGATCAATTGTTTCCACGGGTTTCAAGTGGCTGACTTTGTCCAATTACTAGGTTCCGGTGCGCAACAGTTCTTGGAGCATATCCGAAATAGGGGAGCTAATGTACCTTCCCCACCATCCTCTGAATAAGCCCCCGTCCAAAAATAATTCCGGTATCTAAGCGGTAGAAGGCGGGAATCTGAGGCCTCCGCTTCACAGCGAAAAACGAGCTCACATAGGTATGACTGTCTATGATTGGACCGAGGTGATCCGATACGTCTGGCATAATGGGTTGTCGAGATGCGGGGGGAGTGTGTGTAGAAGAATTGGTGTTTTCCCTTTTCTTCTTCTTCCTGTGTTTGCGATTTGTATTTGCGATTTGCTTGTTGTCTCTTGATTTTCCCTTTTATGTTTGTTTTTTGTCGTCTTTCTTTGATAGAGTACTCGGCCGGAATGGCCGGAGAGTAGAGTCTAATGGATGCCCATAGATCCAGGGCTAGAGGGAGAGTTGGGTTTCATTATTTGATGGGGTGCCTATGATTAAAAGACTTTAGATTAAAGAGGAAGATGACTAAGGGGAAGATGAAGATTGGGGAAGATTGGTGCTTATTTCGTTATTATAGGGGAATTCTAGCTGTCCGGATTGCGGGCGAGGATATCATACCTAATTGGGCCACTGCCAATACCCACAAAAGAAGGCCGACCCCGAGCGGAAGGGGAACAATGGCGGGTTTCGAGAGTCAGTATGAAATCTGCCTGTGCTACATATGACGGGATATTCGCAGTGCACTTTTCTGTTTGCATGTCGGCAACTTATTATGGGTACCGTAGAAGGAGAGGGATGGGCTGTCAAGTTGTCATCATCATGCGGCTCACAGGACCCTTGACCGTTTTTATCAATGCATCTTTGTGATGCAGGCAAAAATTATGGTACGGCAGGCCACCTGCAATGCACACGCAGCTATGCAACTCAGTGAACCCAGACTGCATTCTACGAGCTGCATCGATGTTCTCATCCCTACCAATCCCAACAGTTTCAACCCTTCAGAAAGATTCGGTCTGCAGTTCACGTGATTCATAATACAGGGCTAATGAAAACCAATACTGTACCCTTTGAACTGCAATGAGGAGATCTTCCTGACTGTCCAGTGTCCGCCGTAGCCGAGATGCAAGTGAGTGTGTTTTACAGAGGGTCCATTATCCTCATTATCCGACGGGGAATATATGGTACTGACAGAGTAGTATGCAGCACCGATCCTGTTGCCGCGATAAGTTAGAATGAATGAATATTAACGATAGGATGATGATGATTATGATAATTTCTTCGACATTTTCTATGGAAATGGTAAAAATAAACAACATCTGTGTATCCTGTTGATGATTCGCCCGGGCCAACTACCGTAGGCCCGTTGCAAACAAATGCTGAGAAGGGCTTTCTTTCTTACTTCGCTGCTTGGACAACGGAACAGGGTTTAATTTGTTCACCCCTGACAACCGGAGACAACAAAACAACAACCCCGCCAACTCACCTTTCATTTCGTCTTCCTCTCCTTCCCTCGGTTGGACGAAGACAAACACCGACGACGACAACGACGACTCACGAATACTGCCCGCCCACAGTCAAGCAAACCCGTCCCATTTGACGAACGGGCGAATCAGCGGGGACGGCATCGGGTAACGGCGACAAAGGAGAAGAAAGGAGGAGAGATCCTGATAAAGAAGATTAGCCAAATAAAAAAATATACATTGGAAAAGAAGGGGGAAAACCATCTCAGGAGTCCGATAACGAACATTCGGTACGGTAGATTTGGTCATCACCCCTTCTCTCCCCCCCCCTCTCTCACTTTCCCCATCGTCACCGCTGGAACGAGCTCCCCGCCCCCTATCTTAACGACACACGAAACGATCAACCACCAATCAGAGGAGTCATCGACCAACCGAGAAAGAGGCCCATCGCCTTCTGGTGATTTTCTGTAACCGACGAAACGACGTAACGAATATTAGCACGGTCTCCAACTATTGACATCGACACGAGAAAATTGATAACCAACTAATAGCTATGCCATCAAAGGATTGCGACTCGCCCGGAAGCGAGGCTAAGGAAGCCCTGGCTTACTACAAGTCTCAGATCCAGCAACTTGAATCGGAACTTGCAGACTTCCAGGCCTCTTCCAAGGAGCTCGAGCAGGAACTTGAAAAGGAGCTCGAAGCGAGCGAGAAGCAACACCGGGATCTAAGGAACAAGAACGAGGGGCTACGATATGAGGTTGAGGAATGGAAAGTATGTTTGGAACCCCCGTCGCATTCCCGAGCCCTAGCTCCTCCTGTCTTGGAGAAAACGTTCTCTATGAGCGTATCGGCTAACGCTTGTTAGAATAAATATAAGCAGTCTAAAACCGAGGCCAATAGCGCCCAGAACGCCCTCCAGAAGGAAATCACCAATCTTCGCGAAACTAACCGACAGATCTCGCTCCGGTTACGGGACATCGAGGTCTCTAACGATGACTTTGAACGACAGGAGCGCATAGTCAAGTCATCCTTGGAGGATATGGAGTCGAAATATAACCAGACTATCGAGAGGGGGGTACTGCTTGAGGAGGAGATTAAGATCGGAGAGCAGGAGCGGGAGGGATTAAGGATCGAATGCCAGCGACTGAGAGACGAGCTGTCGGATCTGAAGGTAGAACAGGATATTACGGTGGATAAGCTAAATAATGCTATGGCTATGGCAGCGAAGTATGGTAATGGAAGCCTGCATCATGTTCCGCCACCTGCGAAATTCCGGTCAACGCTATCGGAAACATCATCGGTGGCTTCTCGACCGCCAAGTACTCCTACAACGCCATCCGTGGCATCTACATCTACTCCCCAATCAGATCACTCCCCGACACCCCCATCTCCCCCAATATCCGAGGTGTCGACAACTCCTTCCCAACCCTCTTGGGTAAGGGAGGACCCAGCTCTGACCCCCCGACCCAAGCACCATCGGAGACCTGCCCACTCACGAGCTCCGTCATTCGGATCTCAAGGGCCCGGTGCGGGGTTGCCTATCCCATCTTCGAGGTCACTTCATCACATCCGTGGGCTGATAGGACAGATGCAAAGGCTAGAGCAACGGGTTCAGCATGCTCGCAGTAAATTACCAGGACCTGTCAACACACCTCCTCGGATATCGCCTCGCAACCAGGGAGCTTTTATCCCACCAACAGTTACCATGAGGTCACAGAAGAAACACCGGGCATCCTCCACTTCCTCCTCTGTTACTTCTGGTGGTAGCGATAGGGACACTGTGTACCCACACAGCACCCGCCTATCCTTTGGCGAGCGACCGAGCTCGCGTGCAACATCTCGCCCGTCGAGCCGTGCCTCGGGCGCTACCTCACGCTCATCACTGGGATCTCAACTTCCGCAATCACATAGACCGAGCAGTCGTGCTAGCCTCTCGGGAAGGGTAACACCCATGGAAACACATTCTGAGTTCGGGATGACTACTATCAACCTGCGTGATCGAACGAGTATTGGGAGTGTGGCATCTAGCACGGATGACACGTTCCCAGCTCCCGCTATCCGCAGAAACACTGTTTCAAAGGGAGAAAGTGGCATTCCACTGCCCGCTAGTGGATTGCCTAGACGAAGTTTTGGTGGACGAAGAATTAGCAGTAACAGTAGTAGCAGTGTCGACGAAGAAGCCCGCCGACGATTGGGCAAGAAGTTGAGTGGTGTGGGTGAAGCATAAATATCCCCATGGCATCCTCCCCACCTACGACACCTTACCCACCTTAATTACCTATCCATCCAAATAGCTACCTACTCTTCCTCACAAAGTTGTCCATTCACGAAACATCTTTTTTTATTATCATTACTATTTTTTTATTACCGCTTAGTTTTTAGTTCTCCATTTGAGCCCTTCCTCTGAACAGACCAAAGGACTGCAAGACGTCCGAAACGCTTCACTTTACTTCACTTAACATACGTTACTTGAACAGCCCAGTTATCTTTCCCTTTCCTATTCTCTTGACTTTTATTTTTCCCCTTTCTTCAGCTCGCACCCGAAATTTGCGTTTCTTGCACCTTTTCTCTTGCGTGTGCTCTTACTCAGACTCATCGTGATATTCTAGTGTGGGGTTACTTTCTCTTCAAATTGGATTTTCTTTTGTTTGGCGGATAGAGGTTAGCTTGGACTTTAGGCGGGTGGCAGGAGACAAGGAGAAGGGGCGCTAGGGGTGGAGGAGACGAGGGAACTTGAAGGGTTCATGTAGGATTCTTGACTTTTGACTTGTCGTCTCGCATTGTGCGTCCTAGTATAGGAGTTTTTTTTTTTTTTTCATTATTACTTCTACGATGCATTTCTTTAGGGAATGCGAGGGGGGGGTCTTGACATACATTTTGCAGGGCGACGAGGCATCAGAGAGAGGGGGGGGAAGGGACGAGGGAGTGAGCAAAGTGGAGGTGTAGGTACCGGAATATACTTTTTGAAAGGTGCTTTGTACAATTGTGCCTTTTAATGGTTTTTGTTTCTCTTTCCTTTCACTTTTACCCCCTTTCTCGTGTCATTTGTGTACTTGTCTACTTGGGCGTGTGGCGGTTTTCACGGATTGTACGATAGAGGTTGATGAGATATTTCATTGGACGATTTCGCTGAGCGTGTCGAAGTCGATGCCAGCCAGAAACTCAGCGGAGTGGTGAAAATGGTCTAAATATCCTCTATAATAGGAGCAAAACCTCCTGCCACGGCACAAATCGGGTGCGTGGAGAACCTCGACCGCCATTGGTTCGAAAACGGGAGGGAGCCAAGCTATTCTACTCGTACTGTGCTCGTAGTGGGTGGTTTCTCTCCTGCTACTGATGTTCGTCCCAAAAATATCAACGCTACTCGTGTGTCTTTTGGGAGTGGTCTGCTTTTCGGTTTGCCGCTTGAGCTACTGCTTACTAGGGTTTACAATACTCCCTACCTATTCGTGCTCTTTGAGGTGTAAGGTAATTTAGTACCTTCATAATGGCTGGATTGCAAATTGTTGATATGAGTATAATTTATTGCATTACGAGGTTTCGGGAAAGGGAAGGCTGAGCTGTGGAGCATCTAATTGAGAAGTATGATATCTGCATACTATTTATAGGTGCATTTGAAGACTATCTCTATGAATTAATCCTGTACTGTATTCGAGTAGACGCAGTCAGAGTAAAATCGCCCCCTCCCGTTCTCCACCTGGCGGGCAAAGCTATGACACTCCCTCCTTTCCCACATGAAAGAGCAGCCGATCCCCTACAGGTTTCGAAAGAAACGAACCGGGAAAAAAGCAAGCAAGCTAAAACCAAAGTTCACGAAAACGAAAGTCACCGAAGGAAAGATAATACGAAAAAAAAGAAGTGACAAGAGTGGGACTTGAACCCACGCTCAGTTTCCCGAACCAGGATACGTGTTAAGATAACCTTAACCTGGCGCCATAACCAACTCGGCCATCTTGCCATTATTGCAGTCTAGCGTGAAATTTGTGACCATATGTTACTGGAGAGTGTGTGGTGATTTCTGGTCCTACAGTGTTTCCATCGTTTCCCCATTAGCCTCATTAACGGTTTCCGTACTTATGCCTTCTTTCCTCCCCTCATGTAGAGAGTGCTTTGATGCGGGAGCTTGTGCCTACGCTTTGTCAAATATTGTGGCTTTTGTATTGCTTGTTTTAGAGCTGACGGTGTAGAACCTAAAGTTTTGTTTCTCGATGGTGTTTGTAATGGCTTTTTTTTTTGTCCTCGAAGTCAGAAGCACTTCATGGGAGTCATTTCGTACGGGTTTCTGGCCTAGATGCGGAAAATACTTATAAGGCCTTTAGCCTTGAAAGGGCTGGGGACAAGATCCCCCGCAGTGGGATGTATGGAAATATTTGGGGAATAAATTGTACGATAATAATTGTGATATCGTCCTACACTGTTTATGACACATCAAGACAAGCTCTATGGCTTCGGGGTATTCTACATATACCTAAACAGCCAACACCTCCGCCAATCTCTCCAAAAAAAGCTCATGAGCCCGGAGTTCCCTCATCTCCGCTAGAAACCCCCTAGCCTCATCCCCACAATCACCCCTCCACCTTTTAATGACGCCCAGACCCTCTACAACCTGCCCAAACACTACCCACACCTCTTCCTCGCGCATCCACCCAGCAGGCCCCTCCTCTCCCATCTCCTTGGAAAATTCCCGAACCCTAGCAACGGCGTTCAAGGTGTCCTCGATAAACGGGTTATTTTCTGGTAATCCTCCTAACACTGCGGCCCAGCGCACTACCTCGCCATGAACACTCAGAAACAGATTCTGCTTCTCTCTAGCGAAGAGTATTTTGTCCCCCGTGCAGACCTGCCTCAATTGGTCCTTGACACCGCCTTTGACAACAACCCTCGAAACGACCTCTCTGGCAAATTCTTCGTCCTTACCGAACGATTTAGCCATTTCACCAACGAGTGTGTCAGCGGATGCGAGGGGGAGAAGGGTGTGTTCTCCTTTAGTGACAGACTTGACGATTCTTGCGGCTTCCTCGCGGATGTCTTCGTCGTCGTCATGGAGGAAGTCGTAGAGGCAGAAGTAGACGTTGTTGAAGGTTTCAAATGTTAGAATTTGAGATAAGGCTTTCACAGCAGAGACAGCGGCCTGGCGGATTGGGAAAGGGTTGTCCTCGTGACCCGATAGCTCTACTTGTTTTGTTATTTCCTTGAGAAGACTTGCGGTTGGATGAGACAGGTGGGTGGTTAGTTTTGCTAATGCCGGGAGGGCTGCGATACGGCATGGTTCGGTGGGTGCACTAGTACAGAGGGTCAAGAGGGTCTTGCAGCGCTCACGGAGAAGTTCTTTAGGGGTTCCTCGTGGTGGGGGGTATTCTGATAAGAGTTTTATGGCTATGGTGCGTAGTTGATCCCATGGATGAATCGTAATTATTGCCCAAAGGGCGGCATCAAGTGAGGTAAGAGTATCCCGATCGAAATCTAGGGGGGAGGAGAGAAGGTGAGAGCTAGTATATAAGGCGAGCTCTTCATCCTCGCCAGATATGGTGCCTATAAGGGTGGGTATGAGGCCGCTTGAGTAAGCTGCTATGCTATAGATATGTTTGGCCAACTCCTCTTTTAGCATTGAGCGGCCGACTGTAGATGTTTGGCCAACTTCCTCCTGTGAAGTCTTGCAATATTTAAGTAGGTTGTTGGGAAGGTTCTGGGCTGCTATTATTTTTCCAGTTAGTGTAGTTCGGTAGCAAGCTGCGGAAACGTTCACGTACGGTCGTTGGACTGCGTCTTTAACAATCGTTGAATATTGTTACTGTTAAAGAGGGACAAAAATGAGGCTTTGGTTACTGCACAGTTATTTGACTGCACAAAAATTCTCCAATATTTTCCAAGGACCCCGAAAGTCTCTTCACGACTACCAGGGTCTCTTCGATCCAGCAATACCTTAACGGCACAAAGCCGGCCGTGAATAAAGTTCTGTTTTCGGCTTTCCTCTGCATCTCGGAGCAATTGGTCAATAGCCTCTACTACATGCCTAGTGCTGACAAGGGTCGAATAGCTCCTCGCGGCCATCTTTCTAATTTTCCAAAAGCGACTACTCAAGCATCTCATCACCGCTGGTTTAATAGCGTTCGTATCAAACCCTTCACTTGGCTCTAGCCTAGCAATGAGTGATAATGCTGGGTAAAGTTGTTCAACGCCTTCAGTACCCGATTCTCCGTTTAAGCTTCGTAGTAGGACTGAAGCCACTTCTGGATAGCGCTCGAGAAAGTCTCTGATTTCTACATTCCCAGTCATCCTTTTGCCGAAAAGCCTGTTCACTAGAGCAGTGAATAACATGATACCACAGTTCCGGATAGCCCAGACTTCACTTGCGAAGCAGCTTACGGACAATCCTAGTCCTCTCCCTAAGAATTCCTGCGAGGAGGATGACAGGCGAGAGTCCGAGAACATGACTTTCAAGCAGTTAAGGGCGTGAACTTGTGGAAGGTTAACCTTAGTTCCATCTGTTGAGAGGGCAACGGGCAAACGCGCAAATTCCTCCAATTTTTCAAAAGTTGACCTGAGCAGTGGGCGATCTGGTTGTGGGTCCGCGATTACGATTCCAATTATTAGGTAAGGGAGACCGGCGGAACGCCGAGTGATTGAGTCGGATTTATCGATTATTTGAAGAATGCTCTTAGATAGCCATTGCTCCGGTAAATCAGAAAGGCTTTTGGTGGCTAAGCACCGGGAGCAGAGTTTTATAAAACTAGGCGACACAGCGGAGAAAGCGCCACGATGGCGAATATCTAATAGTTGCTCTAATAGGACATTTCCGATATCAGAGAAATTCTGCTTGGACAGTGGTGATTGAGGACTCGAGTCAAAACCGGCAGTACTAATAATTGCGCCTAAGAGTGCACTGTAGAATTTAATGGTGTTAGAAATTTGGAAGACGAGTGATTTTACATGAAACAACAAATGACTGCATACCTGGATTCTTTGACTGCTCTCCAACAATAACTCATAACAGTTTGTGTGTCCATTTCATCATCATCTCCTTCTGTTTCCTCGTCTATCATCTCCTGCGGCACATATCCCTCTGGACTAGCAAAGCACAAAATGTCCTTTGACATCTGCCAGATCTCCACGCAGTATTCGAGGAGCTTCTCTACGTGACCTTTGAAAGTACTCTCATAAATCTCTCGCCCCTCAAATATGAGCCTGAGCCCAGAGAGAAGGCCATAAATAGGCCTCTCCCGAACAGCTCTTTGGAAGTCCTCTCGGGCAAGTTTGAGATAATCCAGTTCCAGAATATTTAGCACCCAGTCGACCACGCAAAGTTGGCCGCGTTGTGCGGCAACCGACAAGCCCCAAAGCACTTCAATTTTTGATTCCGGAGAACTTTTTGTCGCAAAATGGGACCACAGGTCGATAGACCTAGCAACGCCATCCGCATCTCTGGCTCTTCCGGAGGTATTCATCCCTCTGAGCCCCCTTTCCATAATTACCCGAAGTGATCCGCCGCAATCAGGAGCAAACTTCAGCACTTCTGCTGCCATGGTTCTTACATCGTCAAAGGGGTTGAATAAACAATCGATTAATACTCTTTTCATCGCCCCGTCAAACAAATCCACTTGAACACTTGGGGGCCAATGCAGTAACCCTTTCTTCTTACCAGCTTTTCCGTCAGGACCCACGAGTGATGGATCAACCCCCGAACGGATAATCATTATTAGAACTCTCAGTGCTATTACAACGCGCTGATAACTCGCCCCTGGGGCTAATTGAGTTTTCAGAAAGTTCAAATACCAGCTCATAAAAGAAGCTACTGCTTGAATACTTTCTTTGAGACCCAGAATTCTTGAGAGGATAGTTTGATCTTTCGGTAGACGAAGGGCATTTTTCTGAACTCCTTGTAGGTCTTTATCGAGGGCATAAGAACTACTACCCAAACGCTCTACAAGTTGCCTTATACTCCCAATTACCAGATCCCTCACCTCTGCGTCGGTTTCCGCGTGCAGTGGTGGGAGTGCTAATTTCAATACACGGAAGGCGGAAGTTGGGAGGGGTTTTGTCAGAGTTGGAGAGTATATCGTTAGGGTGAGCGCAGCGAGACGGATATGCTCATGTGCATGTGAAAGGAGTGGCGAAACAAAGGAGGAATGAAGCTGTATAGGAGTGGAATTTAAGAGATCATTATTATGCGCATCGGCTGTATCATCTGCGGGGTCACAATCAGTCGAGTATTTGAAAGTGAGGTGAAATTAGATTTGTCGTACTTATTTCGTCCACAAATCCTAGATCCCGCCCAACTTTGAGACAACAAAGAAGACTCATCAAATCCACCTCATCGCCGCTCCCAACATTTCTTCGGCCATATCTCCCTAGCTTTACCCCCCGGGAGAACTGCACAAAGCACTCCGGTGATAGCCGGAAGATCCCTGGTAGGGCATAAATTTGTACATTCCCTCGTACTTCCTCAGACCTTAAGGCAGTACTCAGTGGTTCTTCCCAGCATTCTATCCAGCGGTGTAAGTCATTTAGTTCGGTCTTTCTTGCAGCTAGCAGCCCAACCACAGCTTTTCCGATGACCGGGGAGAGCGTCCGATCTCTCAACGCCATCAACATTTCCCACACAATCGCACTGTGTTTGGCGAAAACCCATTCCGCCCGTACCCCTCTTCTCATAAGTACATCAAATACATAATACCCAACTTTCTTGCCCCGCGCTGCGAGTGCATTCTCCACCAGACACCGCTTGAATCTCGGATCCGGATGAGACGAGAGAATATTCCCGAAAAGGTCTTTGAGAGCTTTAGATAATGCACTGGCAGCCTCATCAAAGTGAGCAAACACAATATTAACCAGTGAATTCCAGACATCAGGGTTATCCTCCACAGCTTCCCGTAGTGGAGTTGAGCTGGCCGACCTAATGAGCCATGTAGAGATGGTATCGGATGCAAGCGCACGGTGTTGCTGGCGCAAGCTAGGAATTTCCGCGGTCTGGAGGATGAGATTGAAGAGCGGGCCTATATCCTCACTAGGAAAACTTAGCCAATGAGCAAAATAAAGTAGAGGGCAAGCAAGGTACCTCTCAGTTTCGGTCTCTCTTGGAACATTGGCCTTGGTCTTCCGAATTAACGTAGTGCGAATCTCCTTCAACAGGGCCTCCGAAATTGGGATTTGACGGGCCTGATCAAGGAACCTAGTTACAGTGGTAGGCTCCATTGTTGTCATTTCACCTATTTCAGGGAACTGATACGGTGGTCAAACGTCGAAAATTTTGGGATTGCGGGGTTTACTTTGGGTTCATGAGGCCGGGTAACGTTTAGAAAGCCACCTATCGAAGAAACCCGACACCTAATGCTTTCTCGGTCTCCCAGCTCACCCCGAGCGATGACACAATCAAACACCTTACGAAGGCCAATGACCAGTCATAGTGCAATGGAATTCTACTGCCATTACTACTACTGAATTAACTTGAGGCTAGCTATTACCTATCTAATTATACACCCGGTAGTGCATTCTCTTCTGTTATAGTTTCTATTTCCAACCGGACCTCCCTTGTAGTTGATTATATATTTCTTTACTTGCTTATATCTGTACTCTCTTGCTTATTACCTAGTTGGGTATTTCTTATGCTATTACCACTATTGGGTTATAATAGTAACAGTAATTACTTTCTTCACTCTTTGATAAATTTTATTACTTGCTTTGTTTCTTTTAATAGGATATGAATATTATGTTTTCTATTTATATTTAACTTGAAAGAACCTTGAATCCCTTAATAGTTCAGTCTCTCAAGCTTTGCGGAAACAGTCTTTACAATATATTACAAGTGGAATAGTTACTCTATTGTCTCTTATCATTTGTCTATATTCAAGAATAATACATACTAATACTTCTCAGATCCTACTAGTATTTTACTGACAAATTTCGCAAATATTATGATAATTCTTAGGAGCCCAATACAGATAGTATCAGATTTTATGAAGATAGTATTGGAGCTAGTGGGAATAGTACTGGAGCTTAAGATGATAGTATCGGATTTTATGAAGATAGTATTAGAGTTTATAAAAATAGTATCGGGTTTTAAAAAGATAGTATTGGAGTTTATGGAGATAGTATTGAAGTTTATAGAGATAGTATCGGAGTTTATGGAAATAGTATCAAAGTTTATAAAGATAGTACTAGGATTCATGGAGATAGTACCGGAATTTACGGAGATAGTAGCGGATTTTATGGAGATAGTACCGGATTTTGTAGAAAAAGTAGTATTAGTTGCTTTGTTGGCACTTTAAATATGAGTCACGCTAAGACAAAACCTTTGTAGATCGCCAGGATTATATTCTTGCAAACCAATCATGTTATCAAGTTAGCGAGATTTGTTTCTAAATATCACTCTATGATTACACAATATTATTAGAATCAATTACTAAATAGTAGTCAGAAATACTACCTTGCCACAAATTTAATACCTCAAACAGATTCCGCTAGTATTGTATCTTGTTGGTACTATCTTAATTTAGTGATCTGATCTGAAACTTTTCTAGCATGATATTTTTTCTTCTTTCTGTTATTTGTTACAAATTAGTAGTCAGAAAGCGTACTTATTTAGTGTTGAAATACTATATCAATTTATATAAATAGGTGTCAATTATCCCCTTCTTAATAGTCTTAAATAGAGATAGCGAAGAAATAGTACTTTCACTCAACAAGTTCTAAAGAACTAATTCTTCTGCAATCTCTTTCTATTCTCGTTACAATATCTTAAGATTGCTAGTTCAGCTACTTTTTTAGTTTTACCCAACTATGTAAGTTTATATTTTGATAACATTTTCTGCTCAAGTTATTTCTCTAACTGATTTCACTTTTAGCTGTTTTATCAGAATATACTTTAAAACTCGAAGTATGAAGATAATTCGATTCTCAGTTCCTTCTGTTCTCTGTCAAACTTTAACTAATCTGGTCAAACAGTTGAGTTTAGACACTGCCTATAAGCTACTGGCAGAAGATTGACAACCTCAATATCCGGGTTTTATTCAGCAATTATGTCTGCAACCTCAGATAACAAGCCCTCATCAAGCGCTATCTCATCCAATTCTTTGAACTCCAATTATCCTACAACCCACTCTCAGTATCAAACTCTCAATCAATCAACCTGTGAATCTCATAATTGCAGTCAAGATACTGTTACCAGTTTGGTTCAACATGGTACTCAATCTGTAAGCGGTATGCTACTTTTTTCTTACAAATATTTATTCCATCAAAAGGGTTTATTATTTTACTCTTCTGTACCAGACTTTTACCCTCTTATTATATAAGTATCTAATTATTAGTGTTCAGGACCAATTGAAGAAAACATTAATTCCGGTACATACACAGACTCAACTACTCAAGCACAGACTGTTGAAACCTTGGAGGAGCAGATTGATTGTCAGAAGAAAACCTGGTTGGAGAGGAGGGAGCGCAAATTGGTCTGATATCATGGATGATGTTCTTTCAAGCCACATTCATCATTGGGGTCAATGTATTAAAGACTCACTGGAGGGCTATATGTGTTTCTTGGTTTAGCCTTGTCAATTTATTGTTCTTTCTTTTTTAATACCAAATTTACTATCATTTTCTAAATGGTCGTCCATTTGCATTGTGCGCGAGTAATGATTAGAGGCGGGAAAGCATAGAGGCTAGGGTAATCACTTTTTTTACGATAAACCGATAAAGGGAGTATAAAATATTGTTACATTTGAAGATCTACGTAGGCAAGCGTAGCAGCTTAAATTTAATCAAATTTCCAATTAATTTTTGTTGGAGTGAATTGACTCTTGTTTTGAGCTAGTCGGTTGCGTCGCCGATATTCGCGAACGAACTAGGAACGAACGAACGGACGAACGATTGAATGCTCGCTAAAATACTGTAAAAAGCCGGGCCCTGACCTTTGCCTATGCACAGGCAACCATTCCACCACAACTCGCTTGTAGGAATTGTACTTATTTCTCAGAACCTCACAGCACTACTGGCGGCGCTGGTCCGTGGATATCTAATCCACGAGCAACCGATAGGTATCAGCCTCCCAGAGCACCAGATCTCATCATATCGCACAGCCATGTAGAATTATCTTATCTAGAGTGACTTAGCGTGATCATTGTGATCATTGTGAGCACACCTCAGGACAGCCAGATCGATTTCTATCACAATTACACTAGAGCCAGAATCACTAATAATTCTCCCTCGAAACACGACTTTGTAGAAATTCGCTTCGAACCATCTCCTTTCTTCCCTCCTTCCGCATCTGGCTACCGGGCACGATAATTTCTTATTTTTTTACTTAATATTTAATTTTACAAGAGATTCTGGGGGGATTGAAGGTCAAGGGCACCGGCAGTGGGCTGTGGGCACTGAACGCACAATCACTTGTGACATCTTCACCTCCACCATCTCCATCTCCACCCTGCCCGAGGCTCTGCAACATTCCCCACACCCACCACCACCAACAACCTCTTTCTCTTCACAACATCCCTTCCCTAGTCAACGCTTTCGAAGTTCGCTGTTGTGTTCGAGTACGGAGCGCCTCGATCAATTGAAATCCGCTATCTTGGATTGGCGGTATCTGAGGTCTCGGCCTTCTTTCAGAAGTGAGGCTGTCGGGCTGAAATCCGCTACCTGAGGTTGACACAGCCTTTCTCCACACCAACACCCCCGGTACCGATAACAGATACAATTCGAGTGTACCCGTGCACATAGATCCCTCTGACCCTCACAGGCACCGTCAAAATCACGGGAATACTCTATATTCTGCAAGATAGAGTATGTCACCTCCATCCTCCGATCAAGTTCTTGTCAACACCGCCCCATCTCCGGTAACCCCGCCTACAAGCTCAGATTTCACGGGGCTCGTCACCAAATCGACAACATCCGGCGGGTACCGTGTGTTGACAAACATCATGTCATCTTCGTCTCTATCGCTTCCGTCCGATACCGACATGGAACTCAATGAGTCAGACTTTCTACAGCGGTTGCAACAACGACGGAAAGAGTTGGATGCGGAGATCGAGGAATTCAGGGCTTTGAAGGAAAGCGAGTACAAAGCGTTCGAGCGGAAGTTGAGGGAGGAGTGCGAGTTGGGAAAACGAGAGCGAGAAACAGGAAGCGGCAACGACGGTAGGCAGGCCAACAATAACAACGATTCTACTACTACAGCCCCGCCGTATGCAGCCGACGCAAATACGGCTACACCCGGACGCGAGAATGGTGATATATGTTCCACTTGGTCAGAAGTGGAACGTGGGAGTCAGGTCTCGCTTGACGTTGGGGGATCGAAGCTCGATGACACGCTGGGATTGGGGTTGCCTATTGCACTGCCTGCTCATCAGGTCAGAAGCCACGAGAACGACTCTCCGCCTTTCGATAAAGACCTCCAGGCTGCCTTCACTCCTCGATACCTTCCTCTACTAGACAAAGACTACCAGAGCCCGCCATCGCCGCCCCCTAACGAAATCATGTCGAGCCCTCCGCACTCCCCGAAATCGACTTTTCCGAAGATTGCCACTATACCCGGTCGTTCGGATAACAGCCCGGGATCTCCGGCAGCACCTCTTGCCTCCTCTCTTAAATCGTCCTCGGGTAGCTCGTTTGGCACCACAGGTAAATCTGCTGGAATTAAGCAGAAATCTCCGAAAAGGGTTACTTTTCAATTTGAAGACGAGAGTTCTGTTCCGTCGCGCAGCAGCCCCCCGCCAGCTAGGGTACACTGGAGTTTAGTGGATGACATAGACCACGAATGCGGCCTGGAAGGCGACGGTGAGTTTGTTGGATCTACTGGTGGTCAAGAAGTGGTGGAGGTAGGGAAGGCGGGACTTGGCGACCCTGGAAAGGTCGAGCAGATTGGGGATGCCGCGAAATTAGTCAACTTGGAGATGACACAGGGGGTTGAGTTGGTGGCTCCTATAAGTCTCTCCGCAGCGTCTGCAGATTCTAGGGTTTTGGTTGACGATGATTCATTTGAGGAGGTACAGTTTGGGGACGAAACGAGTGGGAATGGGTCCAAGGGGGTAAATGGGGGGCCGGGGGAGGCATTTGACACAGAAATTGCGGATGATGATGAGGAAGATTTATTTGATATGGACGAGACTGTGGCGGAAAGAAAGGAATCACCACCCCACCGGGACTATGCTGCTCTCCTTAATACTACTAAACCCCCGGCTCAGCGTTCACCCTTCTCTGGCCAGTCGTTCCCCCCGCTGCCGTCATTCACACCCACCCCATCTTCCACCCTAGCTCCTCAAGTGGACCCATCACTCACATTCGGGAAAAGCCTTGGAATGCGGAGTGGATTCACAGCGGTACGGGGAGGTTTAAGTGCCTCTTTCAACCCATCGCTCTCACTAGAACCCATAACCTCTCGGGCCCGAGCTGGAGAAGAGCTCCACACTGCGCCTATAGCCTCGTCATTACCAAACATTGGGTGGGGAGAGACCTCAGACAAAGACTCATTTGTACCTACCCCCGGTGGCCGTTTCCGCAGGCGAAGTATCGCCAAATATGACGTACCAGACGAGGACGAGGTGCCCAAAGGAAAATCCCACCCAAACATCCCTGAAGAAGACGAACCTCCCCCCGAACCCCTTGGCCGAAGTCCCAATGCTGCCAGCCTCCCCATGGCAATTGCCAGGAACAGCACCCTCGCAGCCCTATCCAGCTCTGCATCCTCCAAATCCCCCACACCATTGCGCAAATCCGCCAGCCCAGCAACCATTCCGGAAGTCCCTGACGATGCCCCAGTCTCCGGCTGCCCCTCACCAGTCCTATCACCACTGGACCCGGACCCAGCACTAAACCCTGGGACAGAATCCATAAAACAAGTTTCGTCCGCCGATCTTCTAGCAGACATGCCAGCCAGTGAGCCACCACCCTCTGCCACCGCCAAGAACGATTCAGTGTCCTCGTACCGCCTAACATCACCCTTCCCTTCCGTATCCGTCCTCCCAACAACATCCCCTTATAGAACTGCACACGCAGCTGAAGTCGCTGCATCAGCATTCGACGACGAACTGGAAAGCGTCGTCGGTGGCGTAGATGGCAGGACAGGTCTGGACCCGGACGTGAGCAGCTTCCAGGCGGCAGCCGGAACCTCCATAAATCGGAGGAGAAGCGGAAGTGTGATTGTGCCGCAGGAGGTAAGGCCTGAAAGGATGAGCTTGGGCATGAGGATGGCATTCGAGGAGATGAGAGGGAAGAAGTGGTCTTAATTGTTGTTTTCTCCCTTCTCTCCCTTTTACTTTTTACGTTGGTCTTTCCAACTTTTCATGTTTTTCGGTTTCTACTTGGTATATTTGGTTGCCATTGTGGTTTGTTGATTGGCTTGGTTGATTGGAAAATGCTTTTATTCTGGAGTTGGATCGGGGAAGTGCTTTTGCTTGCTGGGTGAAGGGGTGGTCACGATGAGAGCGAGCGGACGAGTGCGCATGTATGGCCAAGAGCAGTAAAGTGAGTGAGATTGTACGTACCTATATTTCGCGAAGACCGGATAGCAGGAGGGACTCTACCCAGTGTCTAGCCTAGCCTACTCTAGTTCGTTTGTTTGTCTATTGAATGAATGCTATCTAGGGCACGGTAGTATTGTGCGATACGTATTATACAACGAATTTGTACTGTGCCGTAAATTGGCCTCCGATCATGGTTCCATTACATGTAGCGTTCTGATAGCAGTAGAATAGGTATCCTCTACTCGTATTGTATTGCACTGGGTTCGAATTCGAAAGAAGGAAAGAGGGGGAAAGATAGGCAGTATATGTCATTCCTCGCTTATGTTTTGTCCATGGGGTATACTCCGTATACCCGAGCACGGTACTGTATTCGTATGATACTGCATGTCACCGCTGTTCGGTTTAGTCTAATTTTGCGCTGATGCGCGGTTCCATTCTCCTCCCGTTCAGCTTCGATTCCCATGATAGAGATATAATAGCATCGTCTGCTAAGTCGACTCAACTATACAAAGAATAGAGAGGGTGGTGCCGGTATACCCCCCCTCTCCACCTGCGGAACCCCCATCCCATTCACACCTCATCTCCAGTCTTCGCTACCCTGCAGCCCTGCACCGCGGTCTGATACCGCGTGGTGCTCCGTACCACCACAATCCTTGCAGCGTATCGCTTGGTGCCAGAGTCATGTGCGGTCCGCTTTACCGCGTGGTGTTACCGCGGGGATTTTTGCGAGATCGCTACGGTACTTTACTTTCCCAGCGATTTTTTGGGCGGTTGTGCGGTTAGTACTGTACCGTATCCGTCTATGTTATCGGCCATGTCAACCCGGGGCAGACCACAATACCGGTATTCCTCCGCTACCCCGAACACCCTCCCAAGAGAGCAGGACAAACTCCCTCCAGCGAGTTCTGGGTGTGGGGTCGGAATTGATGACATGTCGAGACGAATACGCCCGGACCCGTAGTCCTGGTCGATGACGGAGTATCGTCCGGGAAGCACCATTAAAGTGCTGTCGGATCTGGTATCGTATCTTGAGGATACAGTAGCTCCGCTCCGTACGAGTGGCCTTTGACCAAAGGAGTGGTACCGGCCTGGTTTGTTCTTTCCGGCTTGCCATGAAGGTGGTGAATGGTAGTTGTCGGTGTTGTGTTTGTAGCTTTCCGGGCGGACCAAGTGTAGCGGAAGTTGCCGAGATTATCCAATTGCTAAACTGATCCCATGTGACATTGTTGAAAGATGCCGAGGAGGGCTCCTCGTTCTAGTCTACCATTTCTGTCCGGCCTTTGGATGGTATCGCTTAAACTTATCGCTGCACTGTCCGCACACTTGGACTGCGGCCCTGCCCTTTCTCAGTTGGGGCTTGTGTGGGATGTCATCGTCCCGCAGGAACCATCACCGACCACTAAATACTCGTGGGATTTATGTCACGCTGGAGAAAGGCAGGTGACAGCGACCGAAGCCATAGTGCGGGGGAAATTCTGGCTAGAAATACTTGGTCCAGCGCTGGAGCTCATGTGGAACTACAGATAGACTATCCTCCAAGGGTATGGGCGAAAATAGATGGGATAAGAAGTCATGTTCCTCGTGCGTTACTAGTTATACGGTACCGTGGCTTCGTCAGAATTCGGGTACCGGTATTAGAGGGGGATCGAAGGCTGCGCAGTGAACCGTGGACCGGGGACCAGCAAGAGGGATGAGGGGGCATGACCTAAAGAATGGAAAAAATTAACACAATAATAATAATATTGTTATAATTATTAGTATAATATTTCTGTCCGCACGCTGTCCTGTTCCCAGAGCTTGGGGTGGCAAGAAAAGTATGTATTAGGCTACCCACTAAGAAGGAGTTGGGAGGGGTTATGTACAGTACAGTACAGTACCGCTATGACAGCTGGCGGAAAGTCTTCAGATACGCGGGGCAGCAGCAAATATAAAGATGAGGAAGCGCTCTAGGTCTTCACAGCGAGTATCACGAGCCAATATATCTTCAAGAAATGAATTTGTATTTATCGGTCTCCGCTTTCCGACTCCAATCTCCTCATTGCTGGAGGGATACCCGAAACTGCAATATCAGCACAAAATCGTTCACCTGAGTGAAGCCTTTCGTTTTACGGTCTCTATGTTTACCACCTTGTTGTGGCTTTGGAGTGAATTAATGGGCGTATTATTGCCATGTACTGTACTGGGCGCTGCACGCTGTGGTATTAGTACTAGATGGCCTAACGCTACTACGGCGATATTACGTCTCGATATTTTCTTATTTAGGGGGGGGGGTTCTGGGGGCACTGTCAAGAGCGCCGAGAATGTTGCCGTAGTTTCCCATGGATTATAGAACTGGCCGGGTCTAAAAAATTACCTTTCGCCCTCGCTATTATTTAGATATTGCCTCTAGATCCAACGGGGAAATGCTACTATGGTAACTTTGCTAAAATTTCACCCCTTATGTTTCAGCTAGAATAACTAACAGAACGCTTGAAGGGTATAGCATTTATATAATAGCCGAGCGACTGGAGTTAGTACAGTACTCGAGTACCTCTCCTGGGAAGGAAGATGAATATCATGATGCCAGTGCCTTGATCACAAGCATTGAGCAATCACACAAAACTCCCGGTTGGCAATTTAATCTATCGCGATAACCAAAGCCATGTTGTTATTTATTTCATTCTACTTATCTTACGAGAGTTACAGCTATTCAAGGTATATCCGATTTTAGTTTTTGTGGTGGTAGTTGATGTCGGGGAGGAGTATGCGGGCAAGCACAGCTGTCGAGCATGTCAACCATCATTTCTGCCCCCGAACTCGCAGAACGTGCTCTATGATCTGTGCCGCGTTGGGAGCTAAATGAATAGAAAGCCAACGTGCTCAAGAGGAGCAAGAAGACTATGTCCAAGGGACCGTTAATTCAGCGTCAGCGCTCGCAAGGGCTGGCTTCGCCGGCTTGCCTATACTACTTTCTGGGGAGAAGCAAGTGATATACGGTACTGATGAGATCTTCTGTTACAGTCACTGGACAAAAGTCTCGGTGAAACGAAATTTCACTTTGCTAAAGGTTGAGGTGCGGCTGT
>QLOI01000602.1:0-52101 GCA_003313605.1 Tuber umbilicatum | reverse complement strand
GGGGGGGGGGGGGTATTGCGGTGGTCCGTCTAGGAGGCGAGAAATCCTTATTCACCGAGACTTTTTTCCTATGACTGTGTTTTATCTGCTGTACGATGTACAGTACGGTACTTTTACCTCTACGACATTTCAGCAAAACCAATCTCGCGAATCGAGAAAGTCAGGGGGTCGGGCAACGGGTAGAGGAGCAATGGTGAATGACTACGATGAAGAAACATACCGGTAGCCTCGGGAAAGAAAAACAATATAACGACGATTTTCGGGCTATAAGAGTATCTGGTACGGCAGGGAAAATGCGTAATACAGTAGGCTACGCACGAGCAAGGAAGTAGAAGGATTTGTGTGTCACTGAGATAAGATGGCCGGAAATTTCATTGGATATAGAGAGGGCCGACGGGTATAGGCTAGGCACCCGCTCTTCACCGGAGAGTGAGTGAGAGAAGCCAGCGGTGGCCCAGCTGGTGAGTGTCAAGAGCAAAGATGTATCTTCGAGAAGCAGATTTACCACTAGCGCCAAAATCTCCCCATACGGTACCCAAAGAGGTGGTCAAAAGGGCGGAAAGAGAAAATAAGCGATGACTGTTTTCGGGCAGCGCACAGGGATGGATTTTTGGGGAAGTCGTGCATTCCAGCTGGGCTGCCCGAGGCTGCCAAACACACGGCCATGCACTGAGTGACTCAAGTGCCAGAGCACCACTCATCAACCACGACCTCGCTCGAGGAATTGTGCCAAACCTCAAAGTCGGGGATCTCCAATAGTGCTGCGAAGTGGCCTGCCTGCACCAATAATACGAGCGAGTCCCGGTGACAAGGGAATGCCGGTCCCGCAGAGTGGCTGGTCCTGGCTGATGCTTGCTAATTCCTTGCATTCCTTTTTGTGAATTGCGCAATGTCTCACAAAAAAAGTTCCAAAGGTTCTAAGTGCAAGGGAATTGTACGGTACTCCAACTGACCCCTCACTCTCCAAGGCTCACATGACACCGACCAGTGGGATCGTTTGGAATGTTGCAGCTCCCAGACAGCACCCGGCACGAGCTTGAGCTTCGCTATTTATGGAAGGGATCTTATATCTTTCATTAGCCGCAGCTATTCATACCCGATATCTCCCGGAAGCATGCCGCAAGCTTGTTCACGGCGGTTGGTCGGTTCTTGGCATCAGAGCCACTGCACCAGACGGGTACCGTATTCATGCAATACCGGGGAATGGGTACATATTCCGCTAGCAGGTAGATTTGTATTATTTCTGGCCCGAGGTTAAGGGTGATGATATCGCATGCATTCTTATCTATAAACAATGAATGCACTGTTGGAGGGAATAGTCCCAGAAAGATCCAGATTTTGGCCATTGGTACTAATAGCTAACGGAAAATCTCTTTATGTGCAAAGGAGTATCTGTACCCGTACTGCATATTAGTGAAAAAGCGGGGCAGGTTTTGCTATTAGCAAGTCATGATTCCGGGGATTGCTAAAATACAGATCATATATACAAAACCAAATGCCGTCAGGAACTGTGTGTGAGCAAGTATAATAGAGGATAACCACAATATACCGGTAATAATATTCCTGACTTTCGGTAATCTCGTTCACAGCATTCCTTCCCACTTTCAAATTCGCGTCACGAGTGTAACGAAGTGAAGAGTCTTTGCATGTCCCAAGGAAAAGGCTGAAATTCCCTCACCCGGCAAGCAGGACCCCATGTAGGTGTTGAAAATTCTGAGGGGGATTGCTTACCAGAGTGGAGCTTTCCCATTCACGTTTCTCTATCTGGCCCCTGCCGGTAACTCCGGAGTACAAGTATGATACTGGGCCGGTCACGCGTATATTCCCATTTGGCGCCGGACAGCTACACGATACCATTGTACCGTACCTCCTTACGCTACTGTAGCGCTATTAGCTTTTTCACATTCTCCCATCCAAGGGGGAAAGACAACTTGTCCCACAGATACCGTACGAACATGATAACATGGTAGCGGGACAACGAATATGGGGGTGGGGAGGACGAACAATCCTCCAACAACTCAGTGGCAAATATCAAATTTGGTAGGGCTCTTCACTACTGGTACACCCCTCCCTTTACTATTATTCGATTCCCGAGAAAAAACGCCACTGATCGTTCAGCACGGTTTATGTCGTACTAGTAGCTAAGCAGACAAAAGGACAACCGTATCTAGGATGAGCACTAGAGACTTTGTGCCCGAGATACCCTTACCTTAATTCAAAGCTAGTACTTATGGAGGACTTACTTCTACTGTTTGCACATACTCCTTTGCCCTCGTGGAGGCAGACATTGTGCTATTTTACAAGCTACAAGATTTACTGTACTTCAAATTTAACAATATCACCCGAATAATATCTATTTTTTCAGTCAATGAGGAAGCAGTAGTGGGCTCTCACCTCCTAAGAGACTGCCACAGTGTGGGGAAGAAGCATAACCTCAGTAGAGATAAATTTGAGAAAGGATATCTGTACAACAAGGAAAATTTTGTATTTAGTTACTTACGGGAAAGGAGCTCGAAAGATTGGTCTATCACTGAAACACAGGCTGCTGAGGATTTTGTTAGATATACGGAGGGCTGATAGGTATAGGACAGACATTAGCTATTTAGATGTGAGAGAAGGAGGTCCCGCTGTGGATGAGTATGGTACTAGGAGCAAAAATATATCTTCCATGCTTATTGTTGTATACTTGAAACAGGGGGAGATACATTCTCAAGAGAATAGAAACTGCAGATATTGATCACTGGCCGGCTACAAGGTTTAGCTGTGCTCAAAGGAATAACCATAGCAGGAATCCCAATGATGGAAGAACGCAGGTTTGGCTGAGAGTGATATGGGATTTGGGCAGGCATCGTACACTTAAACGTGTATAACATAGAAGTGCTACAATATTCCTAATCTATGATAACCCCATTCAGGGGATTATCCCTAAATCTAGGGTCAGGTGCCACGAGTACGGTACATATTAATACATTCTGGGGGGCAGATGCAGGACCAGATGCAACAAGAGCCATTGAAATTTTCATCCGATAAGCGAGATCTCGTGTGATATTGTTAAAAACACCAATGAGGGTTTTTCCTTTGCCATTTCTTTATCTAGTCTTTTGCGACGGCCGTTGAGTAATGCGCATATTCTCACTTAATACCACTTGCTACTTTACTATACGCCCCGACACTACTTCAGCACCATTGGCGTCCCTATATTTCTCTATTTAAAGGCAAAGTATAGCTGACGCAACAGATGCCACCAAGAATACAATACCGGTACTTGTTTCCCAAGAGAAACGTCAATTACCGCTAATCACCGTTCACGCTATATTAGGAGCTAAATACATAAAAATCCAACCGCATCCAGGATGAGTACAGCAGACTTTACGCACAAGAAATCCTGAGTCCGCGCAAGTGTTCATGGGGGTCGCGCTCACTAGTCTGCTTATACTACCTCCTGGGGGGAAGACTGAGATGCATTGATATATGATCTTGTCTTTCAAGCAACTGTCCAGCGTACAGCGACTAGCTGCGAAATAACTTGAGTCATACCTACCATCCTATGAATGAGGAAGGGGCGAATCCCGCGCAGCAGCCTGGGGCCTACGCCAGGGTGAAGAGAAACATAAGGAAATATATGTCCCATCCACCAGGAAATAATTTCACTCGGCCAAGGGGATATCCTCTCGGCCAAGGGGATATCCTCTCGGCCAAGTAGGTCACTCCCCCACCAGGATATCCTACATGGAAAATAAATTTTCTCCCATCCCACTCACCAAGCTTTTGAGTAAAGCGATACAATAGTATAAAAATTATAAGTTATAAAAGTCAAAGTACTAGTGCACTATAAAAACTATTCTTATCACATACCTATAAGGAGAAAAGCATTTAAATATATTTTTACGATTTTTTTATTGAATGCGGGTAAAATCTTTAGATAATTGTATGGCAATGGGAGTAAGTATTATTATTTTTGGATTGCTTGGATAGGTTGTTGATTATCGGGAAAAGCACAAAAAGGGAATTAGTTAAAAGCAATCATTCTTTTTCAAGCTCTCTACTGGGATAGGAAAATTTTAATTTGGTGAGTGGGATATCCTGCGGAATAAGCGTAATCTTGCCCAGTGGGATGGAAAATATACATGCATACAGAACCATTTCCCCTCCGCGCTCTGTTCTCATATCCAGAAAAGCTGGGCAACGAGAATATTATCACAACCCAGATACGTATCATATTAAACCATGTACAGTACAGAGAGGGGCTCTAAGAACTTATGTATCACTGAGGCAGATGGCACAGATACTTGCACACAGACAAGTAACTTTAGTCAATTCGAGTAACAACGACATCAATGCCCCATTGAGCTTGCCTACCCTGAATAGCTCACGGCCGCTATGCTAGATATTCCTTGCTAGCCTCCCCACTCACTCATAGACTCGGGTACAGTGAACACATAAGTCTGGTAAGTCAGGACTAAGAATCCCCCAGAAATTGCCGTACCTTTTCAAAATATTAGCAACCACCGGCGAAAATGTTCACGCGCCTTCACGTTATGGCACGGTACATCCTCCTCCAGGGCTGCCGCATATCCGCAGAGAGGGAGGGACATGAGGGATGAAGGCGAAGAAGGATCCGACGTCTAACCCTCTACACCAGGAGCTGGCCCCGCCCCGCCACCGCCACCGTCCCCACCGAGTGCATGCAGTTTCCCACTTTCGCTTAGGTAATTAGCAACTGCCCGCGAGGATAATTGAACTTGGGGATTAGGAAACCAAGCTGGCCTAAGCCATGGTTTATGCTATTACACCTTGGTCCCGGCGATACACGTCATGCTATTCTGGGAATCATATTCCGGAAGATAGAGGACGAAACCAAGATCTGAAGAATAGAAGAGAGCAAGGAGTGGGGAGAATTCACTGTTTGGGGGCGCGGTTTTGTGCATCAGACATAAACATATCGAAATCTAACAACGCCTGAAAATCACCCGTTCTTCGATTCGTGGTATATACGTTTCAAAGAAATTGAAAGGGGGACATAATTACAATGTACCCTCCCGCTAGCCAGCCCCTAATCTGCTCTACTCTTGCAAAGAAAAAAGGGAAATTAGGACTTTCGAAAGAGATCGTCAATCTTGAAGTCATCATTGCGCATCCCCTCATACCAGAGCTCAGGCGGGCACTCCCTCCCCTTATCCAACAGACATAAAGCACTCTCAGTCAACACCGCCCAAGCCAGTCGGGGTTGCCTACTCAGATAGTTTTCCCATAAACTCCATCTGGAATTCCGGAGACTGGAAATATCTGCTGCCTGCTGGGATCAGCCCGAGGAAACACCCTTCAAACCCAGTATCTAATTCTCCGCTTGACCATTTTCTCTCCTTTCCAGTAATCCTCTAAGGTCTTCGCTCCTTGGCAGCTTTTTTCTTTGCCTTTCCGTTTCGGTTCATACCACGCTCTCCCGGCCTCGGCATATATTTCGGTGAGCAACCTCTTAGCTTTGTATCATACTCTGTTCACAATTTCTCCTAAGGACCGGCTTATGTTACCCGAAAGGATGAGGTGTGTGGCGTAGGGCTATTGCAGCCACGATCACTCTCCCAGGCCAAAGATACGATAAGTTCGTGATCACGCAACAGCAGGGGATGGAGCAATCGGGCGAGTGATCCTTCATGACACTAGTTATGGGCAGCTGATGGGTCTCTGGCTCCACCTAGCTTACCCCCTTATCGGCGCGCCAGACTAGTCGGAAGGGGTCCAAGGGTGTTTCCAATCTATGGAGAACTGTTCCCGGGCACCTCTCTACCCGGTACCGAATGGCGTGGAGATACCCGCGGTCGCAGTACAGTGCACCATCCCGGGTGGTAGAACTCCCGGAAAAGTCCCAACAGGAGCTTGGGCTCCTCTACGAATCCACGCAGTTTTGGATATATTTTGAAACGGCTCCTAATCGGCACGCATGTCTAGCTTGTAGAAAGACAAAATAAAAACGATCTAAATACTATAATAAATCATCACTGTTTCGCTTGCCGCAATACGAAAAAACGCCGTTTTTCTTACGGGTACAGCCCCAGCTAAAAGACCGAACCCGGTTTATCAAAGAGGCAAAAAAGGCATACCCGCATAGCAGCTATCTCACCGATAGTTATTGTGAAAACAATACCCGTGGACAAAAAAGTGAAACGTTAAGGTATTCTATTTGCAGCAAAAACCCTTTAAAGGACAGAAAGCCATCCCTATAGAGTGTTAAGCAGTGCCCAAACTCTAATGGAGAATAGGGCGTTTAAGTTCGTGCCCGCGCTCCACAAAACATACTCGGTCATTTCCCTCCAGAAAGTTTGAAAAAATAGCCGGAATTACTAGCTGCTATTTCGAAACCAAAGGGCAAACCGATGAAGTAGGCGGACGCCCGAGCGAACCCACCGCCTTCCATCCCACACTACAAAACCCTTTCAAAAACGCATCCTCCACCCAACAGCCCTCAATACCAAAATACCCACGTGCCTCCACACCGCATACTTCTTTAAGGCTACCGCATATCCGCGGAGATGGGCGGCGGGGAAGGATCCAACACCTAGCTCCTAACACCGGCATAACAGATTGTCTTCATCCGCCCTCATCCTCCCCCGCCGCGTAAGCAAGTGGTCTTTCGTTTCATATCATTACTCCCTTTCAGAGGATCCATTATCCCCCCAAGAAGAATTAAACCCAGAAACCTAGCCAGCAACGCGAAGCCATCATGCCATAAACCACCACAGCACCACTCCAACTCCCACAACAACCACCCGCAAATTCCGAACACTGAAAGCAAACCACCACAGTAGAATCCACCGTACAATTGCACGACGACCGACGGAAGCCCACATCCGAGCACAGCACAGCACAGCACAGCATTACCCCGCAGGGATAAATATAGCGAGCCCATACCCACAGGCGCGCCGTATCCCGGCCAGAGTGCCGGGGATGATGTAGGGAGCAGAAGGCAAACCACAGAAGCCCTCCACCACAGCACCCCCCCAGAGAAAATAATAGCGAAAAGGACATCAGCACGAGCTGCTAATACCCGCTAGAGAACTGGATTCGGAAGCCGGTCGGTACAGTGCAGTGCAGTACAGTACATACCCCCCCCCCCCCGCCCCCCGGCAGCTCAAAACGACAATATATAAATGCGCACTGTTCATACCGGTTCGAGCCATTGCGTCTAACTCCGACGTCGGGCGTCACCAGCGCAGGCGCGTGAGGGTGCTCGCATTTATCCGGAGAATCCACTCGAACTGTGCTGAGAGCCACGTTGATTTTTGTACTGTACAGTACTGTATAATCTGACTAGGGTTCGGTTGGTGCGCTGCCGTATGGGCGCTCCAATCCGGGCGGCAGATGCGGTGCGGTAGCCGGCTGGGCGGTGGCGTACGCCAAGGTCTCGCTGATTGTTCCGGTGGGGCGCAGAGATTGACCGCCTAATTCAGGTTGCGGTTTTGGAGGGGGGGCGAGTGATGTGCTGTGATCAGTTATTGTTATTGTATCATATGCTAGTTATCACGTCAACAGCAAGAAAATGTTTTCGCTCAGATACCTACCAGTTAGGGGGGCAGGCGTAAAGTGTACGTGCGGTGCAGCAGCTCAGAAAAAATATTATTAATCAAGTAAACCTCCGTAGCACGTTCTCCGTGAGAATAATCGAAAATCCGGGAAATGTGCTCTTCCTCGTCTAAATGAATACTGGTAGATACTGTACTGTACTGCATTGCGGTGTAACGGTAACAAAAATGTCTCACCAATGCAGTGTCGCACCACACCAAGTGATTTCACCGAAAAGGTGGCCATTCACTGGGTACTGTGCTGTGCATACCAAAACCACGGTAGGTAAAACTAGCTAAAGGGTTATTTTTCACAATTCGACTTTATCTGTGAGAGCCTGGGCACGGAATTGAATTCTAGTAGCCTTAGATCAATATTAAAGGGGTTTTTTTTCTTTCACTGTAGTTCTCTAAAGGTATGATAATGTTGACACAAAACCGGTTGTAACATGTTTTCCTGCTCTCGACGAAAAAGTCCAACAACCAGGTTTTAACTTGTGCTGTATTGTACAGTACATTCATCTATTCCCGCCCACTTGTGATATCGCCGCATGCGCGGGCCCGGTCACGTCGGTGCATACAAATTGAGTCCTGCAAGAGTGACTTTCGTATCGTGTCTAATTCCACGTCTCTCGGTTGGTAGACTAGAAAAGAGGGCGGCGGGGTATCAGCTCCCGCGCATAATCTCACGGAGTGTCCTCAGTTTCAATCCGATAACATCTTAGATTCCGCACAGGAGCATTACCTCACCGATCAGCCTTCTATAATACCAAATGTAAAATCTAAGACCCATTCCTCAGCCCGTCTAAACGCCGCGTCACCAGAGAACAATATTTACACGCATACACAACAGCACAATATACAGCATCATACAACTTTCCCCCGCACCCCACCTCCATCCCCGCCTTACAAACCCCCTTTTACCCCCCACTCCCAGTTGCAGGCCGCATAGCTCTCCACCTTTGCCGAATCCTAGCACCCCTCTTCAACCTCTCAACAACCCTTTTCGGAATCCCTGTGCCCAAGACCTCCTTCTTCATATTTCTCTCCCACTCCCTTCCCCCTTCCCCGCCCCTCTCCCAGCCGACCCTCCGCCACAAGCCGCCCCCCCACACCCTCTCCGTAATGTCCACCATCTCAGCCAGGGTAAGGTGATTCAGTGCCACCGCCATATGATTGATCCTCCTCCCGGACAGCACGACAGGCCGTCCATTAGCTTTCGGTGCGTTATAGAGAATGTTAAATCTCGTACGCACCGCGCGGAGGACAGAGCGGGTGTCCACGTGCACACCTACGGCCTTCAACTCCCGCGCCAGGGCTATGCCCCAGGTGAAAGTTGCGACGCAAGGGGCGAACTCGGAGAGCCTTCGAGGCAATTGACGGACTTCCGGGGGTGGGGGTGGTGGGATTGAATTGTGGAGGTTTAGGGAGTAGGGTCGGAAGGTGAGGAAGCCCCATTGGATGATCGCGTGGATAAATTGTGGTGGGAAGAGCAGACGGAGGGGGCTTAGGGGGCTTAGGGGTGGGATTTCTAGTGTAGGTTGGGTATCAGGATGCGATGTCAGGGATTCTGGGAGGTCGAAGCTGGAGGTTGAAAAGCGATGGCGGGTTATCGATGAGCGGGCTGGATGGTACCATTCTACTAGGCCCAGAGCCAGTGTTTCTAAATCCGATAGCCGCCGCTTCATGCCGAGCCTTTTGAAGATCTCACGCCAGAGGGTTGGCTCGAGATTTGTCAAACCAGAGCGAAGTAGTGAAGTTAGTATACCAATTAAGTCGATAAGATTGTCGTTTGTGAAGCCTGGCATCGTATTGGGATTTTTGGCACGCTTTCGAGGCGGCAGAATTGCTTTGACGAGGAGCCGAAGAGACGTTGAGGAGATGCCGATCGAGGATTTGCGCATATAGTCCAATAGATTTATTGCATCACCCAGTATTCCCCTCCTCAATTGCGACTGGAGTATCAAATCGTATACCTTCGCCGTAGGCACACCCTGAGAGGGTAGAGACAGCGCCTGGTCAAACATCTTCCAATTGCGAGTGTTCAGAGACTCGTTGAGCAAAAGCTCCAACTCTTCCATGCCAGAAAGTCCCCTCGCACCGATCTGCTGCACCAATCTATCCACTAGCACCGAAGGCTCCGCATCAGGTACCATCTCCACACCGTGGACAAGCATTCCAAATTCTGCCAAAAGTGAGAGTGCTTCCTCCTTATTACAGTCCATCCGTTTCTTCAAAGCCTCCACAGTCCTCGGCCCAACACTCAATCCTCCACCAAACGTTTGCATACACCGAAAAATAACAGAAGTCCCCAACTGGGCCTGTCGCAATACCACCGCCCAGAACCGATCCCCCATAGCGCTCCTATCGACGCGATTTGCCCGTGCTAGAACAAACCCAAGAGCTTCGAATTTCTTCGGACGGGATATAACCAATGTTATGAGAGAACTCTCCTTAACCCGCACTCCCATCTGTATAAACGAGAGCATCAACATGGACATATCTTGCAATGACCCGTATTTTGCTGTCCACCCAATGAGCCTATCCGCGGTAGCGGTATTCCCGGGGAGATCATCAAAAGAAATGCAATGCCGATGCCACTTCATCGCCTCAGTGAACAAGCCCATAGAGCACAACAGCGGGATAATTGACCCATACAGTCCCGCTGGTCGTTCAATGACCGCATGAATCTCCCTCAATTCTATCTGCGCCTCAACCCTCTGCTTCAGCACACCCGTCACAAAGCCAGGCCATGAGGACGGCGCATGGCGTGGGTACAACCTCTTATGCCACATCAACGCCTTAGAGCTATCAGCGATGAGAAAGTGTCCCACGATAAACTGGTACGCTCCTGTCCACCGCCGGTTGCGTGAGTCAAGATCCTTGATGTACTCCCATACCTCCTCCAGGAAGTCCCTATCCTGGAAACCGGTCTTTAGAAATACCTGCCATGTGGGTGCCGCGTGCGAGCCCCGGACCGGCAAGTCTATGTTCCGGATTCGCAACCCCTTCCACACATCCTTGACGCCAGAATCCGAGTACACCCTCCTCTTAAACCCCAGCAAGCTCCACCACAAGTAGAAATTCCCCCGCAATTGGGGCTCGTCCACGAGCTTCGTTCCCAGACTACTCACGTCCGCCACATCCGCTTGCTCCTTCAACAGGTCAAATGTCGATGTCCGTTCGTGTATCAGCACCTGCAACTTCTTCGGTATCGTCGTTCCCCGCAATGGCGTGGGGGAGGAGGAAGAGGAGGAGGTTCCAAGATGATGACATGGCGTGCATATGTAAATCATCGAAGAAAAAGACAGCTGCGGCCGGGGAATTGGTAGCAGTCTTAGAACGGGGTTACGCATAAACTAGCGATTGGAGGCGCATGCGTTTTTATGTCTTGTGGGAGGGAGAAAAACATCGACGGACTTTGGTGAGGTCCATTCGCAAGGTAAGTAGGGTTGAAAGCCAACTAGTCAGGAAAGGAAGAGAAGGGAATTAACCAAGTCCAGGAAAGGAGTGGGCGGGGGGGTTTCTTTCTTTCTCCCCTTACACGACTCAATGAGTCCCCTACTTGAAGATGTCGGCTTGTGTGTGTGTGGTGGTGGGGTGTGTTTTCCTTTTCCTAAATTATTTGGCATTAGTGGGGTGCTTGGCGGTTACCGTCTTCGTATTTAGTAAGCGGGGTTGAGTTAAACAATTAAATTTTAAGCCTCCAAGTTAGCTTATCAAGAAAATCTCAACGTCTTTCTCCAATCTGCGCATTATCCTACAAATACACGCCTCCCTTCAATTATAGGTGACAAATGTTCAGCGCCTTCCGACCAACACAATCCCGCCTCGGCGGTCTCCTCTGGTACCTCCTTCTCCCCTCTCCCCTCTCCCCTACAAGTATTATGCTAATCTCACCAAGGAAATCACCCTGGCGCCTCTCCTCCAGCCAAAAATACCGCCACCGACAGCGCCTCCGCCGCGTGGATAGAATAGTGGACGTAGTGGACAAGGCGCTGGCAAAGCGGGGCATGACAGCGGCAGCTGTGGAGCGCTGGAAGAGCGAGATGCCAACGGAGACGGAGATGAAGCCTCGGGACAAGTATACCATGTTTGACCCCAAGCAGAAGAGTTATAGGAAGGGGGTTCATAGTGAGTACTGGCATTCTCGGGAGGAATGGAGGGAAGGAAGGTGGGAGGCGGGCTAATGATGGCTGGGGAATTAGAGTTGCCAAAGTGGACGAGGATGAGCCAGAGGGTTAATCCCCCTGGGTTTTAGACGGGGCTTTCGGAGGGTGTTAGGTGGGGCGGGGAGGAAGGGGGAAGAGAAGGAAAAGAGAATGCATGTGTGCCGGTATTCGACAATATGCTTGACCTCAGTAGTTGGCATTCCTCGTTTTGCTTACTTTACCTGTCCGCACGATCCACAAGACAACCCAGTCCGGTCCAGTCCAGTCCACTCTCGCCCCTCCACTTATGTATGATATACTCCTTATTTTTCATATTTTACCCCGACCTCCCCTGCCAGATTCCACAAAACCGCAATACCACTCCCACCACAAACCGACTGCACTGTACATGCAGAGTCTCCCCTTCCCTCCCAGTTAGTCAACCTACCTGCCAAGTGTATCCGTTTCTTCCCCGACTATAGACGAAGCACTTGCACCAGCAACCCCATCAGGATATACCCCCACCCCACCCCCACTCCTTCACGAGTACTTTCATCCCTTATGCAGCGATCTATATCATGTTGAGTCTGTAAAGTAGATATTTCCCGTTTCGATAGATGAATATTATAGATGAATCCGTACGACACCAAGCTCGCGAGAGGTATCTTTAAATGGAACACATACTCGAGTACAGACAGACAGACAGATAAATAGATACGGTAGACGCGAACGAACGAATGAACGAACGCTGGTGACCCCATTCTGCGGCAGCCCGTGCACATAGAATACCGGTAGGGCAGAATTGGTGGTGGTGGTGCTATAGGAGATAAGAGGAATATTTGTAAAGGGGAAATGCTGGCTAATACTATACTATACTATACTATACTATACGAGAAGGAATAACCTTGCAGGCACTTTCTTGCTTCCTACTTCCCTTCCGATAAGACGAATAGTTTTACTCGCAAAAAAAAAAAAGCCCCCGAAAGCCTGCCCCCCCAAGGTATAGCCCCCAATGACAACAATTATGATACTCTCCTCCGGCAGACTTGACGATGGGAGAATCATGTTGACGTTGATGGCAATCGCCCATAAATGAAATGCCCCTGGAAACCAGTGGCCCTGGGAGAGGCCGCGAGAAGTACAATTCTTTCAAGCAAGGTGTGGTGGAGCGGCAGTTTGCGCATAGATAAAGGTCGAGGAAAGACTTCTGATTTTGGCGAGCAGTAAGTATGAAGTAGAATGGTACGAGACCGTACTCGAGAATATAACTTGAACAAGAGAAGAAAAATAAAACCATCACGGCCAGCTTTGCAATGGATTAAAAAAATATAAAATGCCAAAGGCATAATAATGGGGGAAGTGAAATCATAAGTGTCGTAACTTCATAACATCGTGAACGTCGTGATGGTGAAAAAAAGGGGCAATATTCAAACCGAACTCGCAGTATCATATAATATGAAACGAAGGCAGAAAAAAATTCACCCGATCAGATAAATGACAGATAGACTAAGAATTCTTAGAGTATACGTGAAAATTGCCAAATTATTCAATTCCATCCAAGTAATAGAATCATATGAGATGGGCACCAATCACACCTCATCTGAATAGGTGTTTTTCTTTTTTGCTGCCGAGAGTCTGTGAAGCTTTTGCTATCCATCCGTCTACTTCTCCCTCGACTCGAAACGCCCCAAGAAAAGCAGAAGATAATATAACAAGTTAACTCGAAAGGGTTAAAAAAAGGCACCCCAAAGGCTATGAAAAGATAACTATGGCATCCCTCACTTGAGGGAGGTACCGTGAAGAGTACCGTATCTGCCCAAAAAAAAAGGTTCTCAAGGGAGAATAAAATCGAAAGAGGAAGAAAGCCCGAAAAAAAAACCAAAAACACCCCCAATTGACAAACATAGGAAAAGGATTAGGGGAAAAAGGGAGAGGGAGGAAAAAAGTTGGAGCCGGTAATTTTGAAGCCCGCTTCCATATCCAGTAGCCAGGGCTTTTTACACTGAGGCTGGATATCGAGGCGTTCAAATAAAATAACACAATGAAAATAAACAAAAAATTGCCGCCAGCATATTGTAGTAATAAAGGTATTGTAAAGAAAAGAACCAAGCCCCAAATGATAACAATATAATATGGTAAACGATAAACACGAAAGGAAAAAGGCAAGAAGGAAAAGGCACTTGCCGTGCTTGTGAATAATAAAAAGTGTGGCAAAAACAACTAACGATGAGTCAAAACCAACGTGCCCAATAATCTCCTGAAGGTGAAGGGGAACAAGCAAAAAAAAAACCCCCAAGACGAATAAGAGCCATCTCACACGTAAACGTAGAAACCAAAGCTTCGGTCCCAGCTATAGGACTAAGGCATAAAAGAAATCTTCTCGTCCAAACCATCGTTCATTATCTATTGTTGTCGTCGTTGCTAGGGCTTCTTTGCTCGTCAAGGTCCAGCAAAAGTGCTTTACGTCACAGTTACTGAAAGACAAAGCAGGGTCGTTATTCGTTCAGGAAGCCAACAATAGTTCCAATCTGACTATGGACACATCGTAGTTAACTTAAACACCGGCCATCTCCCTGCGAGCATAACCGTTGGACCGGTGGTGGTATTCGGCGCTTGTCCGTCGATCGCTATGATCGAGTTGGCCGGCCCCATACTGCAACTGGGCATGCACCTGCTGTTGTCTCTGCTGAACATATCTGTATGCTATAGGATTCTCAATATTCACGTTCTTGCTCTTACGGCCAAAAGAAAAGATCCGTTGGAAAGTCCCACCATTTAATTGCAGCTTCACCGGGACACCCGCAGGATACCTCATTGTGAATGGCTCGTCGGAATCTGGTACGGTAAGTTGTACCAGCTCCTCTCTCCCGTCATGACCACTGCTGCTGCCAGAGTCACTACTTCTATTGCTGTGACTGCTTTGCATCATAGTGCCTGGTTCACGTCGGGCTACTGCGTGATGAGAGTCATAATGATAGCCGCTGCTGTTGTGGCGGTGATGAGATGATCGTGGTGTATGATCATCAATAGTGCAGGCTTCCATCGACCTTGAAAGTGCAGAAGGCCCCAGCCTGGCAGAATGAGAACCTGAGGTCCCTTGTGAGTTGTTGCTTTCCCTTCTGCGCATCGGCTGTGGGGTAGTGCCCTTGCGTCGAGAACTCTCAGCGGAGGCACTGGTGTTTGTTGGAGGAACAGAGAAACTCCGTTCGGGCACTTCTTGGTATTGTGGTTGGCTTTGGCCATACCAAGATGGGGGCCTCTCACTACCGTGAGCGCGGCTACTCATCCGCCTTTGTGGGCGATGGGGTACTGAGTGAGTATAATCAGGGGACGAGTCGATGGAAGCGCCAGCATTCGCCTGTGCTCTCATGCTGCTCCGACGGTTCCCAATTGGAGGAGGAGGGGGCATCGCACTATACTCTGATGATCTATATCCATCTCGATAATCTGATGGACTGGACGTCAATGGGGTCGTACTCTGGCCGTAATAATCAGGGACTGTATAGTCAGTCGCTGGAGGATATCCATAATTTGGTACCGATGGGGGAGCATAGGGCGAGTTTGAGTATGACGATGATTGCGGCGGAGCAGGAGCAACAGACGTATTCAATGGTGGAGGTGCATACATGGATGATCCATATCCAGGCGGGCAGGTAGTCGACGGAGCTGGTGGGACTGGAGGGGTAGAGGGATGGGCATCAAAGTAGCCTGCGGAAGAGTAGCTGTTAGTATGAGACCATGGGATGCTACCAGAACTGTGAGTTGAGGTTGTTGTTGTCGTCGAACCCGCAAATGTCGACTGTGGTCGTGGCGGTGGAGGCATGGACGATCTGCTCTTTCGGCTACCACCCGCTCCCGCGCTGGAATCAGAAATTGCACTGTCCGTGGGTGTACTATATCCATCATAGTGCTGGGGATAATGGTATCCTGGATAGCTCGGTGACTGTCCGTACAACGATGGGTTATGATAAGAGGACGATTGATGGTGGGTGGGCCACACACCGCTAGTTGCACTGGATGAACTGGAGATAGTTGGTGACGATTTTGAGGTTTTCCCGCAATCCGGACAATCACAATCCGAGGATCCTCCACCCGGCGGACTCTCCCTTGCTGCCCCATAACTGCTCGAATACCCATAGCTACCAGTGTTATTAACGTTGGGGATATTCCGAGGAACCGCAGGCGGAGCAGTATGAGAGAAGGATTTGCTTGAAGGCCGGCCGAACGGTATCGAGCTCGACGATGATCGGCTAGACTGATGTGTTCGTACCGGTGCTGGCGTTGGAGCTTTTGGTGGTGGCGGCGGTGGTGTTTCTGTGATGGGTGTGCTCGCCACAGAGTGAGACGAATATCCGGAATCAGAAACCCCCTCATAACTCGGCTCTGGCACTTCTTCTACAGTTGATGATTGATTTAAACCGGAGGGTCTTTTCGTTGTTTGGCGTCTCACGTGTTTGATGGGGACTACTTCTGAGAGCTCGGAATTATAATCCTCAACATAGGGTTGGTAGTCGTTCGCCATTGTGGTTGTGTTGCGATAATTTGGAGGGTCGAGCTGAGGGGGGGGCGGTGCCGTACTTATTATTACACTATGTTGATAGCGATAACGAAATTCCGGTATCGTCAACGATATCGATTAGAGATGGCGGGCGGGCGACAGCGGACGACGACGAGCTTATATGATACAAACACAGGTCTGCGGTAGCAAACGAGAAGGGTGGGCTGTCGGATAGGGATAAGGGAGCGTGTCGGTGTCGACCGTTATTGGCGGCTTGGGAGGGTGGGAAGTGGTAGGAGGCAGTGGAAGGTAAGGTAACGGATGCGCTGTCCAGAATCCAAGCGCTTGCTGGTTTTCTGATGTGGTGATGGTGGATGGTCGGGTGTGAAGATGTGTGGGTGGATGAATGAACAGATGGGGTGTGGCTTTCTTTTAAGAAGGATGCGAAACTGGGTCTTCTGGAACAGAAAGTGGATCCACGAAAGGATTCGCGGAGGATCTCTCAATCGACCGTCGAGAAGGGTATGACAGGGGTGAAGGAGTGGGGAATTGAGAGAGGCCAGGACAGGGAGTGTGTTTGGAGGGAAGAGGGTAAGTTAGGGATGGGTGATGGGCGAGGGGAGAAAAGAGAGCGAGAGAGGGGAGAGGAGGAGGAGAGGAGGGGAGGAGGGGAGAGTTGGGGATGATGGATGATGGATAAGTGACAATGACGGATTGTGAACGGACCAAACCAAGCCCGGACAGCAAGAAAGAGAGGGAAGAAGGATCTCTCTTTTTGTGTGGGGACCGTGCGGGTCTTTGGTTATAAATAAAATGGCGAGACGGTGGAGTTGAAGGGTGGATGGTGGTGGGTGAGAGACTCCGGCACAAAACGCACAGGCAATAATGCAGAGGAAGGGCAAGAAAGAGATGAAAAATTCTGGTTGAAAGGGACACAAAGATTCGAGGTTTATTGATTGTGTGTAGGTTCCGTAATGTGCGAGCAGAAAGCAATTCTGCTATAACGGTGTGGTTCGTGGGCGTAGTTGGGGTGGTGGTAGTGGGAGGCAAGCAAAATTGGGGGGGAAAAAAAAAAAGACAATTGAAAAAGCAGCAGCAGAAGCCGCAGCAACAGCCAAAAAAACTCACCACAGGCAAACGAGGGTGGAGTGCTTGCTTGCTTGCTTGCCCGCCTGCTTTACTCTCTAGAGTGCTTGCTCTCCTGCTGCTGATGCGTTGTTTCGTTCGCTCACAGACCAACCAGGAAACCCTTTGCAACCCCCATGGACCAATGGGGTGCGGGCTGAACTGGTAAAAAAGAGCAGTTTTTATTCTAGCCCTTTTCTGGCGATGCTCGCCTTCATAGACTGGGATGGGGAATGGGAATGGGGAACGGGGAGCGGGGAGTCGGGAATCTCCAAGATCGACAATGAAATCGAAGGAGAAAATAAAATAGAAAAAGCGAGGCTTGAACCACGGGCAACCCGGTGACCCAACTGTGGATGATGCGAGTGGGATGTTGAACTAGTCTACAGGTAAATTGGCGTTCGGTGAACCTGCAAGAGAGAGAAGAAGCCTGAGAGGGTTCCAAAGGGGGGAAAGAAGAGAGAGAAAGAGCCTATTGCTGGCCGAAAGGGCTGTTTGAGGGGATCTCTTCTCCCTCGGAAAGTGCCTTTTTATTTTATTTTATTTTTTATAGATATCTAGTCCTCTCCTTCCCATCCACAGAGCACACCGTAGATGGGGCGGGTGGATGGGAGGTTTACACTTCTTCCCGTTACCACAATACAAAGCATAAAGTGCAAAATTTTTACTGTCAACAGAGGAATTATTCTCACTAAATTTTTACGATTATTTTACTCCTACCATAGGAGCATGTACGTCCAGTATGTATGGCCAGATTTTCTCTCTCTTTCTTCTTTCCCTTCTTCTCCTACCCCTTTTGCCATCTTCCTTTCTCATTCGAAGGCGAAGATATATTTTTTTGGATTCCTCTGAAGGGAAAGAGCTACTCGACGACGTGGCAAGCGTCCGTTGGAATGCGTTGTCGGAGATACTTGATCGACCCTCTTCTGGTTTCCGTGACAACGCCTATGCCTACCATTTCCTATCGATATCTTCCCAGTCAGCAATAACAATGTCTTTCCAGCCATCATATTAACCTTCAACATACAAGTACCTCTGTACCACCTCTCTCACTTTACAATGCTTCTTTTTTTTTCTCCGGCTCTTCTCGTACTCAGTTCCTCCCGCACTGTGTAGCTCCCAGTATGGAGGGCGAAAAGAGCCATAATAATATTATTATTATGCCATTTATCATTCACTCAACCCACAAAATTTATTACTCAGAGCGGTCATGTGCCAATCATTGCGCCTTCAGGTCTTTCGCCCTTTCTTATGCATTGACGCAAGATACAAGGATTAAGCATGGAAATTTGCGCCCATTATATTACCCTTCCTTCCGCGAGTTCATCCGAAAGGAAGGAAAGCGGAGGGGAGGAGAGGAAAGCACCCCAAAAACCTTTGTTAGCCCATATTCGAGTAAGCAATTCGCCAATATAAACAAACGAAACTGCACCTTTTTTTTTTCTTTTCTTTTTTCTTCCCATTCTTTATTCCTCCTGGGTCTTATCACCGATACGATACGGGCTATCACTACCGGTACTCCGCGATACGGTAACGTCTCTTCCTCGCCATAATGCAAATACCGGTACGGGTACTGTATCATAACCGTAGGGCGGCGGAAGCCCCAGCCTGTAAACAAAATGTTAGGTCTGCCTGAGTACCGTATTTTTCCCTTCGATCCTCAGCGTCACGCCGTCACCATAACAGGTTTTCGCAAGGCTCGGTGACCTCTGCGAGCTTAGTCACGAACATGAGCTCAAACCTGTCACAAAAATCTCAAACGTGCAACAGTTCTGTTTGGCCTTTTTCTCTTTTTTTTTCCCGGTCGGGCCCGAGTTTGGGGATGGAGAGGAGGGGGTGAATGGGGCAGCCATTGGTCTGGTTCTGAAAAACCGCTTCTCCCGCTAAAATATTATCCTAGTCGCTTGGCAGCTTGTATGGGTTGGACTTGAATCCGCCGCTTTTAATCTAGCATACGGTAGGAAAGAGAGCGACAAAGCGGTACAGTACCGTACGAGTAAACCACCCCACGCTGGCATCCATCTGCCGAGGTGAGCAAGAAGGATTTGAGGATGATTTGGGGGGCTGGGACCGGATGGTTTGATGTGCACGGTTTGTATGGCATGCGAGATCGATCTGGTGATGTTTGGCGCTGGATTAGGAGCTGTGTGAAACTTCTTGTACCGCGCGGCGAGATGCGCCTTAGACTCCCAGTTGAAGGGCGGTGAGTAAACAAAGCGACAAATGTATGGTGGAAGCAACGGGCACGTCTTGGCAGGTACCCGACGTTATCCCCCCGCACTGCCTTCCTCTAACACCAATGCTTTCATCAATACTGTACTCGTACCTGTTCGTGTCTCGTCTACCGGCGCGGTCCTCACGAGGTAGGCGTAGTATTGGACTATGGTGGCCGACATGCTCGACGAATCTGGATCTTGCATCCGAAGCCTGTTGCTATGTTTGGATGCTTCAGCTGTTTGTAGTAAGACCAATAACAAGAGCCCTTTACTCGTTCAGTCAGTCAGCCCTGACCTTGGAAGAAAGCGAGAGGGGGGGCCATGTTCTTGCATTCGGATTGGGGCGCTGGGTTGACAGCCCTGACTGACTGACTGATGAGATGATGAGATGTACCGGCAGTCTACGATGATATGTTGAGTATGAAGATAAAGGCGTGCGAACCGAGGGTTTTCTAGAAACACGGAGGGCATGCGTGCTCGGCGCATATCATGCGTCTGGGGAGAAGGAGAAGCAGAAGGATGAATCTTGGTCGAGCTAAGAGTACCGATTGAAGCTTCACATTTGGACCGGAATATTCACCTGCTCCTGAGCACATTACGAGTACAGGTACGATGAGTTCATGAATTGTCTTCTTTTTGGAGTCTGAGCCTGTGGAAAGTGCATGTACCTATTTGATAGGTGTTACCCGTCTCCCTACCTGCCCGCCTGTCTGCCTATCTTTCTCCTCTTGCCTCCCTGTGCTAGCAACTCACCTGGGGAGATGTTTTCGCACAAGACAGGGATTGTTTTACAGGCGAACCTAAATTAACAGTTCACCAACTTTCTTATGGGTAAGTTACATACCGTATGATTATGCTAGCTTGCCTACTTTGAAGGCGAGAGATGCTTTTTCTTTTTCTTTTTTTTTTTTTAAAAAAAAGACCAACTCACCCGAGCTCGGCTGTTACTGAAGTTGCACAATTGGCAGGAGCTCAATTCGTCCCTCTTGCTGGTCCTCACCAGAGTGCTTGAAGTACGATACTACCGGTACTTGAGTAGATTGAAAGATAACTAGGGATAAACGTTCTTCTTCCACCTCCATAATATTATTACCTCCATCAACCCGCCTATCAACTACTCGAGTACTCAAACCACCCCGAGTCCCGACGCTGCGTTTTGATATGTGAGAAATCCAACCGGTCGGTACAAGTGATACTGTACGGTACTCGTAGTTTTACAGTAGGCGCAAACTCCCCTTCGGGTCGGCTATGCATCTTCATGCCGGAATCGAGCAGTCCATTCCTCCCCATTTTGACTCGTTACAGTACGGTAATCAGATCGGATCGGTGAGCGATAGGGCATGTATGATTGAGAGCAGAAGTAGACTATACCCTTCTTGGGTAAAATCGGGTATCACCATCAGCCCGTGCGATGCGTGTGTGGGTACGGGTTTGTGATATCAAACAGTAATGGGTATGTTCCTTCTCATTTCTTCTTTTCGGCTTTATGTTGATTTGGTTTGTTTTCGAATTGGCTTCGGATTTTGGGATTGGGTTTCTTGTGGATGCCAGGGTGTGATACGAGCATCATATCATACGGTATATTAGGTTAGGGAGAGCATGTAATAGAGTGCCGGTAGGGTTTATCATGTTATAGTTGCGTAGCAGTTTAGTGTCGGATATGTCTATGCAACACGGACAGCGGCGGCGGAGGCGGCGATGATGGGAAGGGGTTTGGCCTGGCTTTTCCTCACATGACATGGATGATGGCTATTTGGTCTTGTTTGGCCGATTTAACCGGAGAGAAAAAGGTGTAAACAAACAAACGAAACGTGTGTGTGCTGAACGTTGGAGGTTTGTGCAAAAACGGTGGGGTTCGGTATCACAGCGCACAAGAGCTGACGGGATTCTCAAAAACTCGTTTATGATTGGATCGTGCGGAGATTGGGTAAGCGATTTTTTCTTGCGGGGGGGGCGAAACTCAGGAAAACGGGGGATTGAATCATGAATTCTCATCTCTCAGGTCGAGAGACTGGATCCGGTTGAAAGAGTGAAGGGAAGGAAAATGAAGAGAGGACGAACAAGCAGGCGAAAAAGGATGCAGCAGATTCTCACACAGTAGGGCAGCCAATTGTTTTCCTTTTCTTCACCACAATCCTTCCTCCAGCGACGGACGGACAGATTTCGTGCTGGACGAGAAATCGGCAACACATTTTCTTTCCTTTTTTCCCCCCTTGTCTCTCTCTGTCCTTTTCCGCCGGCTTGTTCTTTTTCCTTTCTTCATCTTTTCCCCAGGTTGTTTTGTTCCTGCACGGTGGTTGCATTGGCTGGTCACGTGCCTGGGTCCTTGGACCTGTTGGCCTGGCGGACGGGCGTCCAGTCAGCAGTCAAGTGGAGAAATGATAATTGGGTTTCTTTCGCTTCAACATTTTCACAAAACTAGCCCAACGTGAAGGCAATCAATCGCCCTCCAGGTCCGGACCTGGGATGTTTTTCTTTTCTTTTTTTTCCTTTTTTGTATCATACTGTATCATACCATTGCTGGACCTTGGCTTCTTTTATTGAGATAAATTTTGAGGCGGTTTCCATCTCGCTCTCCTTCTCCCCGGACAGACACAGACCTCGTCTACCCGATGTAGAAGGGGCCACCCATCACCACGTCAGTGACTCGATCTACATCCCTCATCAATTCCCCCCGTCCATCGCATCATCCATCCCTCCTCCACCACCCCCACGTTAAGATAATCAATTCGCTTGACGATTGATGAAGATGGATTAGATGCCCGAGAAGGGAGTAGGGTCTCGCTAGCTAGCTGACCAAGTCGGATTTGAAAGCATTGTTACCACTCCATCTATTCCGAATTCTCCCCTTTCCCCGGTTATTTCTCTTTTTTCAAGCCTTGTCTTATCCTCCGCGTTTGCGCATTACAACTTCCCATTTGTGGACCTCAGGTGGGCACAGAATTATTCCTTTTTGGGAGGAATGAAGAATAGATGGGTGACAGATGGACGGGATGCCGCAGGATACGTACATGATGCTGTTCCATCGGCCGTCACTTCCCCCACAATGTATGGCTGGGCATGGCATGGGTAGGTCCGACTCACACACTTTCGATATACTTTTCCGAGCTTCGGATACTTTACACGGGTTTATGGTAGGCAGAGCATACAAGAAGTTATGGATTGGTTGGATAGGTGCTTGTTGATAGAGAGACGGATACCGTAGCACAAGCTTGCTAGAAAAGTGTACAAGTGGTACAATAGAGGTGCCGGTATGGCGCCTTTGGGAACACATGTACTTGTACTGTATAAGGGTTTCCGCTCACTACCGTGCTACACCGTCGCAAGCATTATGGCTGCGAAGCACGGGGGTGTGACAAAACTCCTTCGAAGCATTGTGCACATTCATACGGAACACGCTGGACCCGGAGCCTTCCGACGAAAACGACAGCAAAACCTCAGGTAGGGAAAAAGAAAGGGGAGAAAAACCTAGGCACATTACATGATACGGTCCAAGTACGAGTACAAGTAGCCAGCCAAGGTAGTAGGATGTCTAGAGATATAATCGTCTGGTGGCTCGACCACCTTCAACCGAGGCTGCGTGCGCCTCGACATGGAAGCCTGTAGCATAGCATAGCTTCACTGCCTACCTGTCTACTGTGCACCCCTCCATACCCAACGAGCCTCCCAAATGTACTCGGGTACAGTATGGTATGGTATGCTAGTCCCCCCCGCCATGCCTGTCATGATCAGGCCGACCTCCTTTCCCCCCAACCCAACGGCAACATACCCGAGAGAAGTGATGAGTTGTCAATTCTCTCCTTCCTCCCAATTGTCTGGACCATGGTGGAGTAGAATGAATGAATGAGAATCTCTTTACTCCATTCTATCCGGGGAAGTGTGGTATTTCTGGGGTCCTATACCAAGTGAGGGTTTCCTTGCATGGAAGGGCTGCGGATTGTCATGTCAAGCTAGTACCATGCCTATAGGGCCTTGGCTAAGTTGCTGTACTGTACCTGCCCTCTACTGAGGGGAATTGCGAGATGTATCTTGAAACATTGGGGTCAGCCTAGAGTTGAGCATAATACAAGTGGAATAGAGTAGTTAGTAAATAGCTGACTTTGCAAGCACCCTATGTACTGTGCTGATCAATTTAAATCAACATGGCTTCAATGTACTAAATGAATAGACTACGCTAACTACAGTAACCAGCCTATACCTCTTCACCATACTCGTATAGCTCACTAGTACATCGACGCCTCCAGACTCCCTTCACACAAGCACGCAAAAGCACACTACAAAAAGTGACAGTTGTCAATTACGATACAAACCACACACTAGACACCATATGCGGAATTGGGAGAATACCGATACAGCGCAGCACGGACAAGCCCAAGCACTATTCAGAATTCCATGCTCCCATTCACTCATCCAACTCATCCAGCAACGAACAAACGGAGAAATTCCCCTTCCGATTCCCATCGGGGATCATCCAAGCAATTCGCATTAGACGGCACCGGAACTACCCACCCACCCAACATATCATTCATTCCTTCATTCCTTCATTCATTCATTCATTCAACCGACGCACCGTAACAACGGCAACCCAGACTCCGGCCGGACCCTTTTTCTTCTTCTACGGAAATATAAGTTAATAGCTGTACCCTACGTCCGCCTCACGAATAGGATGGACGAGCTCCCCAGAATTCAAACCCGTCGTATAATATGTCACGTAGGGAGTAAGGCAGGTAGGCAGGAAGACGTGGACCGAGTAATGCCCTGTTCCTAATCCGTACTAGTCCGGTCTAGTCGTATTCGGCAGGGATGGTTCCATATGAGCGTATCCGTAATGGTATTCTTCTCGTTCGTTCGTTGCTCCCTCCCAAACGTACATACGAGCGTGTACGGTAGGATTCGCTCTGCCGGTGGGCTGTTTTTACGAGCATTTCCGCATTCCGTTCTGGCGATGGGGTGTTGCGACGGTGGGTGGGGGGGAAAATGTGGGGCGGATGGGGGAGGCGAGGCTAGGGGAAGGAGCTGCTACGGCGTTTGATTTCCATGGCTTCACTTGCCGGAGGGGGGGGAGGTTTGGGTTGTTCCGGATGAGTCGTTGTTGTCGGAGTACCGGTATTGGTGATTCGTTAGCTTCACGATGTATTGGTTGATTGATGCATTGATGGATGGATGAGGGAGGTACGATACGGGCATTCGGTTTGGAGGGTTTGTATTGGATATGGCCCTTTTTTGTTCGATCACGAGTGATGTTTCCTCCCCCCACTGCGAGGGTGGTGTGATGGGTATCGATTTATCCATTATGATACGGGGTTGGCTTTTGTGGTTGATACCTTTCGTTAGGACGTTAAGGGGGGAGAGAGGTGTGGGGTTTACTGACTACTTGACTTTACCGTGGAGAAACGTGGAGTTACGAGTACTTGTAGGCCGCTGTAACAGAAGATATCAGTTGCGCAATTGAACGTCCAATTGTCCGGTTGCTATATCGAGCACGGTACAGTACAGTACAGCACGGTATCTGTACCTGCACAGTAGTGTACGAAGCATAACAACAGACGGCAGATTTTCTTATCATATCACGAGGTGTATGCCATGGCACAGCATAGGATTGGCGTCTTCCTCTTCCTCTTCTGCTGAGCTAACTTGCTAGTTACCTACCCAACTGGTCGACACCTCTCACCTTTATTTCCAAGAAAAGGAATGGAATGAAAAAAGGTCATGTACTGTATGTACTCGACTATAGTACTCTGGCTATCTATCGTGCTCCCCGGATACGGCACTCTATTTCCGCGTAACCCGCCCAAACTCATCTTGGGGTAGGTTGCTGCAACTGCAGCGTGCGCGCCTAAAATATCCGGCAGGAGAGCTATTCTCTCGTCATTGTCGGGGAGGGAAAGAAAGGATGAATGAATGAGAGGGAAACCAGTCAGGTGTCGAAGATGTCGAGGTATATGGCAATTTCAAGGAAGGTGTGACCCCTCAGGCCCCTTCTACCCACTCTGGAGGGGAGAGATATCCGGGGCTCACTGGCAATTGATGGGTTCAGAATGGGTGCGTGTGAGTCTGTGATATATCTCTGCCTTGGATAATTTATTGGCGAACCGCCCCCCCTCCCCTTTCTCTCCTTCATTCCTTCCTTCCTTCGCTCCTTCCTTACCACCGCCTCACGGGTAAGGTAGCAATCATGTATGTGAGTGTGTGTGGCTGTAGCGGTGGGAAGGGGAGCCAAAAAGAACAGCGAAGAATTGCGTGTTCGCGTTCCTAGATACCGGTACGAGTACGTACTGGGGCTGACTAACGCTGTTGTTGCGCAGGTGATTTCCCAGAAGACCGAAGAAACCAGGAAGCTCGATCGACTCTTCGATCTATGCTAAACTCACAAAAAGAAGGCAATGTTTGCTCCTTTCTGTGCTGCACCGTACTCTAGAGTGCGGTAGCGCATTGCCCGTAAGGCTGCATCAGCTGCTTTAATATATATCAGACAGCCTAACTCTTCCCTCTCCGTTCCCTCCTTTATGATATTTATCTCCCACACATATCATTCATTCTTACATACGCGCCCCCCCTCCCTCCATCGGATTTTTAAACTTAAGCTGGCTGGGGTTTTGTTGTCAGAATATGTTTCGCCGCCTTTCATTTCAGGAGGGTCTAGCTTATGCTGTGCTCGTTGTGGGTACGGGACAGGCAAATCGAAGGGATACTTCCCTGGTATACTGCGCTTTCCCGCAATCTGTTTGTATAGTTTTCTGCCTCCATGCCCCCCCCCCCTACCGGTACCTCTATCTTCTCTATCTGTCCGCCCCGATCCGGATCCATCGGGGTAAACAGCATTAGCTCGACCTGCCCGCTAGACTGGGTTTTTTATTTATTTAGGTTTTCCTCGGGCATAAGATGCATGGTATGCCAACTTGACTCCTGATGGGTGGTGGTGGTGGCCGAGGTGAGACCGATCCTCTTATCTCTCGCGAGTAGAACTAAGGTTTGTAATTCGTAGGGATGGGCTGGGTTGATGGGAGAGAACAGCCAACAACTGAAATGCATCCCTATTCCAGGTTGCAATTCGTCCATTGTTCAACGTGAAAAACGTGTTGCTGTGTACTCGAGTACTCTTATCAAAGTGGAAATGCATAGCATGCTAGCTAGCTAGCTAGTAGGATGACTGACAGGGTGTATGATGCCGGTGCTGGAGGGTAGCTGCGCTTACTATGCTCAGAAGACCATTCGTGGTATGATATGATAAACAAGAAACGTCACGGCGTGAACGTGTGTATTCGGGAAGCAGGCATACAATTTGGCGACTGTACTCGAGTACTTCATTGTGCTGTACAGTGTCAAACATCCGAGTTATATTTCGATCGATGGGGGAGTGGAGATGGTGGTTGTGATGGTGGTGTGTGAAGTTCACTCATGTACCGGTATGCGAGGAACTTAAAGATCTTCAAGCCCCCTTCATCTCGCGAACCCTCAAGTGAAGCAACGTATTACATCTGATCTACAGTGATGTTTACTCTATATCTAACTCAACCTTCGGAGAAATTATCCCCTTTCCTTCCTCCCCCCTCGATGTTTTCCTTCAATTATCGGTATCTCGTCTTCGCCTCCCGTCTGGTCTTAGGTCGTCGTCGTCAACTCAGCCACACCACCCACACAGCTGTCAATGCTTCCGAAGATTTCTACGGGGATCTCATCTTTTCCGCAAGATCGACCCAATTTACCTCCCTGCGCGGTCAAAACCCTGCAGCCAGCGAGCTAAGAAAATCCTCCAACCAAATAAAAACACCACGAGAATTAGAGAGAGACAGACAGAAAGACAGACCAAAGTCCGATATCTGTCACCATCTTATCACCATCACCAAATGCATATCATTTCGTAAGGTAAAATTGTGGTACCGTAAACTGTGATAAACAATAATTTAGCCACATATCTTTTCTTCCCCTTCTTCCCCTTCCTCCCTTTCTGGCTTGGTCGTCCGTCCAAGCAGCACACGCGAATGGTGATGACTTTACCCCACATAACGTTGATTTGACAACGTCTTGGACCGTCCAAATGCGGAGAGGGCAACTAGCCAGCCAGCTAGCTGGGAAGGAAGGAAGGGGGAAGGGGGAAAAAACGCTCAGTTTCGAATAATTCCCTCGCGACGGAAAGAGGCGAGCAGAGGTTAACGGGTATCCGACGTGTTGGACGGTGATTGCGAGAGGAAAGGAAAAATGAAGGAAAGAAAAAAGCATACATTTACGCTCTCCTTGCATTACTCGAGTATAGTACGAGTACTGTACGAGTACTCGTACCGTACATCGCATCCGCTGCTTGCTTGCTTCCTGTTGCTTTCCATTGCTGGCTACTTTTTTTTCTCTGATTGACCGCTCATGCTATGGTGCTGACATTCCGGATAGATGGTGTCCCGATATTTACTTTACGGACGCAAGCAAGCAAGCAAGCAAGCAAGCAAGCAATCAAGTGCGACGTGAAGAGTTGGTGCGAAGGGGAAGGAGGGGAAAAAGAAAAGGGTTATAATTTTTTTTTTTTTTTTTTTGTTGGGTTTTACGCCGTTTCCCGTGACCGACAACGTGCCATGTCAATGTTGAAGATTAAAAGTACGTTTTCAAAATATCATATTATCTTCTCGGGACAGCACATACGCAACATTCTGTAGTCCTCGAACCGAAGCGGTGGTTTTATGTGGGGGGTTAACTCGGTGAAAAGCGGGGGTGGAGGTGGTCGTTCGAGGTTGGGCGAAAAAATGTGCGGTCGTGTGTTGGCTATTTTTATAACAAGAAGGAGCACCAGCAAACGCTCTCATATTATTATCTACCGTATCTCGTTTCAGATTGGTGACGCATGAGGCTCTTTTCGTTTTTCTGATACCAAAGTTTTGTGGATATAGATATTTGGATGGGTATCGTGGGCACCAGTAGTGTAATTGAGCAGGCCGGGCCGGGTCTGATGCGGTAGATAATACCAGGTTTCCCCACTCCCACAGCACCGGCGAGATCTGTGGTTTGGCGTTTTATCAAACAGGTACATGAGTGCTTGTAGAGTTCTGTACGTATTATACAAAGTGAGTAACGTAAGTTAAACGTAGGTAGTTGTGATATTGCTCATCATCCCTGCTTATAGTGCTGTACAGTATGGTCAATATGCTTTCCCCTCAATATAAAGAAGCACAACACCGTCACCACCACGACTATACGGGAGGAGCACCCTGAGCTACCATGCAAGTATTACAAGTATCCAAAGTACTCATATCATGTAATCCATAACTTACCCTTTCCATTGCCCCCCGGCAGTGTCTGCGAGGGAGCAGCACTGGTGAGTGAGGGGTCGTTATGGACGAGCGTTACTCAGTTCCGCACCTCCGGATAAATGCGTGAGTGTAACAGTCATGATCGATCGTGGAACGGAATAGAATGGATTGAAGTGAAAACCCCACACTGATGGACAGCTGTGCTGTTCGATTGGCTGCAGGGACCATCCGGAATGATCTAATTCAAACGTTTGCACAGTAGGGAGAGCGTGAGAGGTGGGGAGGGGGGGAGAAACAACGAGCTCCCTCCCTCCTCCCCCCCCTCTCCAGCCTGACCCGGCCCAGCCCAGTCCAGTCCGCTCCGGCCCAGTGAGGGTGGGGGATTGCGGGGTGTGTGGGGAGGGTTGTCGGGTTCGGGTGGGGGTGAGGTGTCGAGTGGCGAGACGCCGCGATTCTGATTGGCGCGTTCATGGGTCGTCACTCGGCTTGTGCGGGGTATATCATAAATACGAGGGCTCTGGACTCGGGCTTTTGTGGGAATTTTCTGGTATGATGGCGATATCTGCGTTTTGTCTTTCCTCGCCGTACCAGCCTTGGGGAGGGTGGAGGGATCTGGGAGTCTATCCTAACTACCTCTCGACGAGCCGACTAGTCGCTGCTGCAATACCCAGGTATCATACCTCATTTCGGCCCGTGAAATAGGTGATATACTGTACCGCATCACACCGCATTGGCTCACCGAATGTCGCTTTTATGTGGGAAGTGCTCTGGATGCCGTAAGAGTTTGGGCCGGTCTCTCGTACTGTACATAGAGCATAGCTAGCTAGATAGATAGAGCACTAGATAAACAGCCCAAGAAAGCCCAAACGCGGAGCAGCAAAAGACTTCACCAGTGATAATCCTCCCGCGTAAGCAACCCGAGTAAACATCAAGCACACACAAGCACAGGCACAGGCACAGGCGCATACCAGCAGCATAACCTAGCAACCGCGCACTTCCAATCCCACAAAAAGTACTCAATGACAAACAAACGCACCACATAAACCCCTTCCCACCCCCACCAGCATGCATAAATCCCTCCTCCTCCTCCTCACGCATGCATACGAAAAAAAAACCCACCAAGAAGCCCTGATAGGGGGGATGTAGCCGAGTGACTGATCATGCTCGCACCAACCCCGATGCGCCATTTCTCGTCCTATAAGAATCCCCCTGCATTGCGACCGCCAGGGATAGACATATCCATCACAAATAATCACTCGATAGGGTTATCGTTTTGGTTGCGATGGTGACCTGCATCGCGCGTGTGCGCATGACCGTTGAGGTGGAAAAGGGGGAGAACGAGTGCCCGATTGCCGATAGATTGGCGAGAGAGGGGGAAGGGAAACGGCCCGTGGGTCGGAGGGGTTCCGATGGGTGAAGTTTATCTCTCTCTCTCGATCCTTTGTCTTGCCCGGCCCCTTGGGATATCTGTGGGTTTGCGCTTGGCTGATTTTTGGTATCGTGCGGATCGTGGCTGGGTAGGGCTGGGTGTGGAGGGGGACTGAGCACGAGCTTTGAGGGGTTTTTTCTTCTCCCCCCTTTTTTTAACGGTGAGTGGGATAGCGGGTTGGCTGGGTCTAGACGTTTCGATTCTTTTCTGGTTTGAAGAATCAGATTTGCAAGTACATATCATAGCGACTCGCAAGCGCTGCCATGCATAGGTGTGGGACACGCGATCCTCTCTGTTGCGGCATACCCGCATGTACAACCAGCTTGTGAGGGTCCTGTTCGTGCTTTGATTCCGGGCAGCTTATGGTCAAACCGTTTAGAAAATGGGTGGACTATGATTGTGTGCGCGAGCGTGACAACAGCTAGAAGATGATCTAGTTTAGTGGACCGCGCTTCAGTGCGCCGGATTATGGATGCTTTTCCTCGGGAAGAGCTGCTTTTATATGTTAAAATATGATCCAAGATTTCTGCGTATTTTCTCAATTCCTTTTCTAACACAAATTCTTCATCTAACAGACTAAATGCTGGTTTGTGATATGTTAGTCTCACAGATCTCGGTTTCTGCAAAGATTTCCATGCAACCTCAGTTGTGATTGGCTATTCATATTTGCCGGGCTTCATCAAACCATATTTGATTACCTGACTGGTTTTACATTCCTTCATTTTGTCTCCTTGCATCGATGGCCTATCTTTGGCTCTCGCTTTAAGTGGTATTGAAAAGGGTGACATACTAGTTATCCCCTTAGAGTTTTTGAGAACGATACCGCCTACGCTGGCCCCGCTGCACCCTCTGGGCCCATGGTTATCGTGTCCCAATAGATTACTCCCACTCTTCCAGCGGCTCTGGAACTTGGGCTCGTAATATCATAACCCCTACAGTTCTTACTACTCACTGGTGCACCTGCTTTCCTTGAATGGAGATCGCTGCATCACTCCATCCTAACCCCCCCCTGCCCTCCTGAGGTTAATTTGGCGAAAATATACGCAAACCCCCAAGATTCTCAATTAGTAGTCAGGGGTAAAAATATGTATGCTCCAAGCCCTCCACGCCCCCACCAACCGACGACCGAAGTAAAAATACGCATGCCTCCGTCACGTTCAGTATATACGCTACTTTGCTTGGAGTTGAACTCTATAACTTGCACCTAATTTTCAAAACTCTGATCGCAATCCTCTTCAGCTTCCATATATGTTGAAAAATTTCCCTCCCTTTGACAAACTTTCTCGTGTCTCCCTTCTGGTCATCAACCGTCCCCGGCCGTCTACGACCATCCCCTACTGTGGCCCACCATCCCCCGCCGTCTGCCCCCCATCCAGTGAGCCAGAATGTCTCACCCAGAACGGGCGGCGGTCCTGCAATTTGACCGCCCTTGGCGGACTAGAGATAGCCCACCCGTCCAGTCCGTGGCTCTTAGCAATCACCCCGGGGTCCCGCCAGGCCCTGGCGGGCTGTATTTCTGGGTGTCAGGGCATGGCGTCCGTCTTTGATAGAGATGGCCATCCAAGGGGCTGACGCCCCAGCCCTTCAGCTTTAGTATCATACATATGATCTCTTCCGACAGTCAGCTGTTCGGACGGATGCCAAGATACCCCTCCGTCCCAGGTATCCTCTCATGCTCTGCCGTCCGTTCCCTCCACACCCGGCGTGGGAGCGACTAGACTCTTTGGTTCACGGGTCTGCGCGTTAGCTAGTGTCTGCCCTCTGAGTGGAGGGAGGAAACGAGAGAAAGAAAGGTGAAAAATTTCCTCTCGATCTGGGCTGTGTTCCTACAATATACCATGCAGACCGACACGGATGCACTATCTTCACCCAGTAAATTTATTGTGCATCATGCGGTAACACTTCTTTGATGCCGAGTGATATACCGTGATGGCCCACGATTCCTACCTGCCCGCCTGGCTGACTGACATAACTAATACGAGCCCAAGCCTCGGAGCCCGTAATACACTTGGCCAGAGCTAATACGCTCGTGGGGGATTCACTCTAATGGGAGCTCATTCGTCATAATCCCTTGAGTGCAAAGTATAAGTTTTATAGTTTCCACCGCTTGCCCTGGCTCTCAACACACATTGAAACCAAGAACATCCGCGCACATGGAAGACCAGGTCCCCATTCATAATTTGAAGCATGATCCACCGCACAACGAGAACTCCTTTGGTATTCCCCGTGCGATAGGTCGGTCCATCCCCCTTCCTGGGACAAGGTTAGCGTTGAACCAAGTGAAGGCGGAAGATGACTGCTGGCTGAGTAGAAAAATAATTGCGGTGCTTACCTAACCCGGTGGGTTAATCGGGGGTCAACAGGACGCAGAAGGAGTCCTAGACCGTGTGGGTCCTCAGCGGGGCGGCACCCCCAACGAGGCGTGGCATATCTTTGGCTAGCAAAAATTGGTCGATCATGGGGGTTTTGTTAGCCAAGCTAACCAAGAAATGTCATGCCTCGCCGAGGGTGCTGCCTCGCTGAGGGCTTACACGGTCTAGGTGCTCGGGGATACCACTCGCAGAAGGATGAAAAAACCAGGAAGGGGGATGGGCAATATCTTGTGGGGAATGAAGTATAGAAGACAGCAGTTTGGAAAAAATGGGCTTGGCAGACATTAGAAAGCTTGATGATATTTTGAAGTGTCTGTGGCTTAGAATGACACAATAATGATCTTGGGTACACTTACTCCGTGCTATCCTGGATCCCAATAATCTGGGTATCTCGCTGTCCCGTATGAATCTCTACGAGTTCTAAATTTCTCTGCATCGAAACCCGACTTGTCCCCGATCACTCACTATACAGGATAGATATGGATTCTGGCCTTATTAGATAGCGAAGTGAGAGTGTGTATTAAGATAAGAAAGAGTGGGTAGAAGCCAGAAAACCAGTTTTCAGTGTACACGAGAAAGATTCTAATTTGATATAAACGGTTACAGATTTGACATGATCAATGCTGTGTGGTGATCTTGTGAAAACGAACAATGTTCATGATGCATTAGTCTATTAATACCTCTTCTCATACTCTACGGAGGTACAGCGTATAAGTTTTGCACTTTCCGCTAGCAGGGGTTGTTGCACTAGTAGTAGTAGCACGGTGAATTCAACAAATGTGGAATGGGGGATCTCGCGTAGTCTTTGTATTTTAGGCTTTACTAATTTAGTTACTGGTATGTTTTACCAATTGAGTTGTGAATATCCAGTTCGTTCCTCGGCACCAAGTACCCATTGAGCCCAATGAATGGTACGAGGCTGTGGACAAAAATCACCGCTAGCAACCACAAATCACACCTCCGGACACTCAACTACTATTAAACAACTTTGAATATCACAACAATAATGGTAGAATGAAAAATAAAATAAAAATACAACAGTGTACAAGTAGCAAATGTGGACATAGGAAATATATTAAAGTTCTGTTTGCATCCCTTTGCGCTGCTTAACTTGCATGAGTCTTGCAGGTATACTATTAATATAGCAGTTCCAATCATGAGGCTGTAAATAGTGTTCATTATGGGGCGGGGCGGGGAGGGTTTTGGGCTCAGAGGACCAGCCGTTACACGGGGGCGGGGTAAGAATTTTCCCTCCCGGCCCCGCCCTGCCCATCCGGGGCCTGATTGTGCTCCCCCATCTCACCAAAATTTGATGTGGCCCAGTCCGGGGTATGAGAGGGGCGGGGGGGCTTGAAACAAAATTGCTAAAAAAATAGGCCCTGCCCCGGGCTGTCGAGCGGGCCGGGGCAGGGAATTTTGCTGGGGGCGCGTGTTTTTCGGGGCCCCCAAGGCCCTGTAATCAAGCCTAGCTGTAAACAATTCCACTCTTCCTGAACAGCTGTTCTCATCTGATGAATGGTTTTAGGAAAGGTATCACTCCTTTTAATCCTTTGCTTCATATGCTCCATACGTTTTTGATGGGATTAAGGTCTGGCAAAGAAGCTGGCCACGCATGGAGTAGAATGCCTAAGCTCTTTTTTGGTTTAACTAGGATCCCTTGGGTCCCATGGATTGAGGCCTGGTTCTCAATAAATTCAGCTTCAGGAGATGCATTATAGTCAAGAAGATGCATGTAGACTGGAGCGACGATGGGTTTGAGGACCTGGTAGAGGTAGTCATCTATAATGATCCCTTTTTTGGCTGTCCCTTTGAGGAAGACTAGTGGTGACTTCTAGTTATAGCTAATAGCTCCCCATATTATTAGAGATGCATGGCCACAATAGAATGAATGCTGCATGCAATCATCATGGTAGCGCTCACTTGATAGTCAAGTAACCTGAACACTACCTTGCTGGGATTTATTAAAGATATATTTATCCAAAAATATATGCTTTTGCCCCTAGTCTGTACGCTTAAGTATATGTTCATCAGCATAGGCCTTACCCTTCAGCTGGTTTTTCCTACTGATGAATGGCTTTTTACAAGCCTTGCATCTTGAGTATCTCTTCCACTCAAGTGCTCGCTTAATTATTTTAGATGAGACCGTCAATTCCACCTCTTGTCTTAGCTTTCATCAGCAGAGGCGCCGCCCTTCCCAGCCGCTTCAAAGCCAGAAGATCAATCAACAGATATCATGCTCATTAAGGAGGTGTGGACGTCCCGGCCGATCTCATTGCCTTCGTAGCTCTTGTCGCAGCTTCCAGTTACTAATTGATCATTGTGGAACCCCAGTCTGCTGTGAGACTTCAAGCTGTGAAAGTCCAGTAGAGAGCAATATGAGAACTCTAGCTCGTATCAGTGTATGCCATTCGCCATTGAGAGGCTTTCACAGTAGAGTGGAGCTCATTTTTAGCAACTATGAGAATTGAGGTTGTGCTTGCGATGAGCAATTACTAGCAGTGATTTTTGTCTGATATTTTTCAATATTTTCTATTAAGTTAGTAAGAGTTTTAATAGGTTCTCAAGAGTCATCAGTTTGTTTATAGCTTTTCCAATAGACTAGGGATTTGTCTCAATTGTTTTTTTTCCTATCGTTCAGGATTTTCTCCACTTTCCAATCCTCAATATTGTTGATAAGAACAGTGGCAGGTTTGTCTGCTCTGCAGGATACAAATCCATTAAGGTTATTTTCATGGTATTGTTTAAGGTGGGAGACATGAAAGTATGGTCTTTGACAGTCCATTCTGCTAGGTAAGTACTAGCTTGTAGATATCGGTAAAGAAATTGTTAGCTTCAGTAGCAAAGGGCCTAAACCAATAGAGTTCTAATTTCTTACATTGCTCTTTTATTGATGTATATGGTTTTACTTTGATGAGGACTCGAGTATCTATCTACCATGGCTCTAATAGAGGATTTCTCTTCAAGTTCTTTAGCCTTGTTCTAGCAGTTTCCATTTCTCAGTTTCTGCTATACATAGAATTTAATTTCTCCTACAATATTTCACTCTACTATAATCAAAGATTAAAGAAGTGAAAAATAAAAGGCAGAACAAATAGTAGAACAGAAATTAAGGAAACAAGAAAAGTTAGAATCACTAAAATGACATAAAAAATTGAGGGAAGAAAAAGGAATAACCATAACATCTAATATTTAGTAAACATTCCATTTGCATCAATAACTGCTTGACATCTTGCTGGCATACTTTCAATCAACTCTTTAAACTCTTGCTCTCCAGTGTTATCCCAAGCCTCCTTAACTGCATTTCTCAACCTATCATATGTCATATTTTCTGGAAAATTATCCTGCAGATAATTTTTCATAATATGTCATACTCTTTCAATAGGATTCAAGTCTGGAGAAAAGGCAGGCCATTGAATAAGTTCAATTCCTCTCTCTCTTAGTTCTGTATGAGTATCTCCTGCTGCATGTCCTGGTACTCCATCCTGCATAAGCTGTAACTAAATCCCATCTCGATGACATAATTCAGTATAACCATGAATAACTGGAACCGTGTGTGCACAATAACTCTCAGAATTGATTGACCCCCAATCCTTCTCCCCAAATATACCTGGACCCTGTATATTACCATGAAAACAGCCCCAAAACATCCAGCCACACTTTCTTTGATGTTTTTCAACTATGCAGGTTGGATCCCATTCCTCACCAGGTCTTCTTGTCACCCAAGTTCTGGTATGTTTCCCACCAGTAATCCAGTTCCATCTGTCCACAAAATGGTATACCACTGCTCCATTGACCAGTTAACATGATCCTAAGCCTACTGAAGCCGATGTACACGATTTTGTTCAGTGATTGGAGGTTTTCTCATTGCCAATCGTCTGCGGAATCCCTCCCTGATCAAAGCTGATCTAATTGCAGTTTTTCCAATACCAAAATCCAACTTTTCCACAAGCAGTTGAAATGAAAGTTGGTGATTGCATGCAGACATGCAAACATAACTAATCAGTTCATCAATCTTATCTCGAATAAGGATAGGGGGACGACCAGATTGTTTTGTAGGATTAGCAGGTGAGGTACAAGCATATTGAATTTGGTGAATCAAAAATCCTGTCTTTTGCTGAATTTGAACATATGTCCATCCAATTGCATGCAGATGCTGACAATCTCGTCTTTGGTCTCTTGTCAAATGTAACGTCCTTGAATGTTGTGATGGAGGTGGAGGAGGTAGAAGAGGTGGAAGAGGTGGCATCTTGTCACGATTCTAGACTGACTTAACTATTTCGCACTATAACTCAGGCACGAGTTATAGGGTTTCATTTGTTATATGGTTTTATGTTATTGATTTTATGTGCATGACCTGTTTAGAGGTTATGGGATGTTTTACATGACTCACAGTTGTGAGTCAAATGTTATTGTTACGCGAATGACCCATTTTGGGTTATATGATGTTATGTTTTCACATGAGTTGCGCTAGTGACTCGTAGTTATATTGTTATTGCGCAATGACTCGTTTGAGTCATAGGATGTTATGTGAGTGTATGAGTCACAGTTGTGACTCATAATAGTTATTTGGATTTGTAAGCAGGTTGTGAGAAGATCTATATAAGGACGGACTTGGGTCATATGGATAGATCTTCACGCAACCATCTAAGTTATTTCCTATCTATAACTTTATGGGTATAAAGACATTTACTCTTTAACGAATATCCTTCCTGTTCTTATAAGCGACATAGTTAATACTATAAGACTTAAGAGTTGAACGCAACTCTTGAGAATAGTATACGATAACTATATGAAAAGAAATCACCGCCTGTTGCAAGTTAGTGAGATAAGACAGATTGACAAGCGATCTTAACACATCTTGATTGATAGCCCAATCAAGATCAGAGTGAGGTAATAGCTTAACTAGTTCTGTACCAGTAAAGAGAAAATCAATGAGAAATCTGAGCACAGTATGAGGGAGAATCATCATATATTTATAAAAAAATGGAATTGTGTTATAACACATTAGCTATCATACAAGAAAAGAAAAAACTCCTCGTTCTACCCCTAACCTTTCCTTATATTTCATGCTGAACTGCGTCTACCTTGTGCCACTCTGAACAAAAGCCGGTCCCTAACCCTGTCTTCACACGTATAGGAAATGTTCAGTGATGGCTATCTTTTTTTTCTTAGCATACTACTCGTGGGGTGATACCAGATCCACTGCGCTAGTACTACTAGTGCAACAACCTCTACTAGCGGAAAGTGCAAAACTTATACACTGTACCTCCGTATGTTCCGATTCTGACACCTGAGTACCATCTCTGCACTTGCTTTAGATCATTAGATAACATAAACAATAAAATAAATGAAACCCTAATTCTTGTACCCGAGTCATGGAGAGAAACTAGCTAAATTAGTCAAAAATTATAATACTTGATTATTATTATAAAATATTCAATAAATTATACTTTATAAGTATCACAGTTTTGGTAATATTTTCCAAGTATAGGTGAACTCATGATACTAATTGCATATGAGAATATACTATATTATCATGTGAAATAAATGAGAAATTTCAACAATAAGAAGTGTAATTAAAGTTCATTACAGGGTCTCCAGGGCCCTGAAAAACAAAAGCCTCTGGTCCCATTTCCCATTTCGACCTACTTAGCAGCCTGGTGACAGGGTTTTTTTTAGGCTCTCTCCACCCTGTCACCTGCTAGGGGCTGACCATGCTCATATCTCAGGCTGGCCTCCATTAAATTTAGGTACTAAGAAATGAGATTTCATCTAAGGAAAGACTAAGACTAGGCCCCAGATGGATGTAAGGCAGGGACAACATATACAATACCCCTGGGCCCTTAACTTGAAGGATAAAACCTATCCTGCTCTACCCCATAATAAATACTAATCATAACTAAGAAAGAAAATACTAGAGTGTAGGTCGTTAAAAAAACTTAAAAGTATGTGAAGTCAGAACTAAGATTACTTGAACATTAGAGGTACAGATCAACTATTAGGATGTAAGATATCTGAGTAAGAGGATTAGATGTTACTTATTAAATGTACTAGGAGGTTGATAAAAGTCAGGTCTACTTTTAAAAAAGGTTGTGGCATTTATATGAAGGCTAAACCAGGTTAGGAAATTTGAGTGTTATCTTATAAGTATTGTTTAGTGTTGGCAAAAAGTCAGGTCCTGTCCTAGAGGTGGGAAATTCTACAAGTATTATTAATTAAAACAAGAAGTTTATATACAGAAATCAATATAGAGTTAACCCTCAATCAGCATCAATAACAGCTTGTAAACAGTCTGGCATAGTTCTAATTAGGCTTTCTAACCATTCAGTAGGTATTGTATTTCAAACAGTATTTAGGACGTGTTTCAAAGTTACCATATTACCAATTCTATCTCATGTCTCATCTAACTTATTCTCCATGTCTAGCCATAACATCTCTATTAGGTTCAAGTTCAGGGATTGAGCTGGCCATTAAGTAGTTTCAACTTGTTTGAGGTTCTGGTATTGAATGACGTATTTCTTGTAACTCGGTACACCATCCTCAACCACTGTCATCCATTCATATTCTTCACAACAATATTGCCAGCAGGGAATCAGATATGGATATATGATATTTTTCACATATAAGGCAGAATTAACCTTAACTTTATATGATATAAGAGCTAACTTAGACCATAAAGTTTTACAAAATCCACCCCAAACCATCCTGCTTTGGTGTCTACTGGCAGACTCAAATATTTTGTTAATACAGTCAGCCTGAGCATGAAACTCTTTCCTTGGTTTATGCATAACCCAAGAACAATTTCCAAAGCTAGCTGTTGAAAATCATGTTGATTCATCAGTCCAGAGTATGTGAAGCCAATTGTTGTAGTTCTAATTCAAATGTTCACAAAACTAGGCAACACAGAGCAGATAATTGATGGACCGAATGGTAAACTTTTTTGTACATTCTGTTGATGGTAACTTCTCAACTCCATCATGCTTTTTACCATACATGTACTACAAGTATAGCCCATTTCCAGGCATATCTCTTCTCATCTTAACTATCATGTTTGAGAATCATATGTCATAAATACTTTTAGTTATTGCTTTTATACCTTGTTAAGGATTGGGGGACAGGTGGAGTGGTGGGAATTCAAAGATGTGCCAGTTCCTTTGGTCCATTTATAAATCTATTGATAGGTTAGATATATTCCCCTGCAGCAGTTCAGACATATACTTAGCCTCTGGTATGTTCAGTAATGGATATTTAAGTATTAACCAATCTGACTCCAGTTCCATCCATTGGTGTCACAAAGTGTAATGACTTGGACCTACTTATCATATGTGATTTCATGGTGCTAAACATTGGTTGGATTCTGCTCATGAGTCTCCTTTTACATCATAAATTTTTTTTAGCATTTTGTACTTGAGGGTAAAGGGTAAACTTGAACACAAGCTACTCTCTGGTTTGGAGGACAGAGAATGTGTCAGTGATCTGCTGTGTGGTCTTCTTGCCATGGAAGTAAAAGGAGGATTACCACACCAAAAGAGAAAACATGTGTAACTAGATGCCAAATACCCCTATACCTAAGTATATACAGAAAGTTTAAAGTTAACATGTTACTCTAATGGTACTTCAAAAGTAATTCTGAAACAAGAACTTGAAGGTGCAGCAGATGCTATTAGAATAGTATTGTGGGTGCGGGAGATTTGTATCAGAAAAACAGTTCAAACTAGGGAGACTAAAATACTTACTGGCAAATCAGGACAAGATATCATGATTTGAGGTTAATATTCTTAACTACTAGTAAATTAGATATGGTAAACTTTAATAGTTTTTGCGTTAGTTCTGCTTTTTTTTTTTTTAAGAATAATATAAAACTTGTTAGAAGAGCTATGAGACTTATTTAAATATGGGGACATTTGGAAGGTGGATTGGAACTTCATAATAGTATTCTGTTTTTAACTATTAAATCTCAAATAAACTTTGATTTTTTTTAGGAGAACTATTACACATATTCTGATATTTATATATTTTTTTTCTTACAATGTTGAAATTGTGTTCTGTCATAGATTGTTAATTTATTTAAGAGACTAATCTCAAGTAATCTTATGTTCCTTACTCAAATTGAACTTCATAGCACGTGGTCTCATTATTCAAGTCCTTACGGTACAGTATTATCCCTTGGAGGATGTGAAACAGCAAAATTCGTTGCCAGGCGGCTGAGTCACTCGTCCATGGTTTTGATTGAGCTCTCATTGGTATCATAGAAGTGATAGCCCTGCTGGTGGCCGAGTGACTTGGCCACAATGACGAAGGCACTCATCCACTTGGCAAAGAATTTTACCGTCTCACACCCCCCATGGGATAACAAACAGTCTTTGAGTGGGTACGGTACAAATACTATGCTATGTAATACTATCTGCCGAGAAAAAAAAAAATGGATGAAAACCGATATTACGAATAGCGCTTGCTCGTGGGTAACTTAACTCTTGGTTTTCCCAACTATGAGCGAAGAGAATAGGAGGGTAACCCGCTATTACCTCCTTAGGAAACCTTTTCCCTTGAAATTCATCCCGATCGCCACCTGCGCCTCGACCGTTTGAGTCAACACCAACCACCCCATTTTCATCGCCTCGCAAACTCCCACCTCCCCCACAACGCTCCCTCCATCCCACCCCGCTCTCACCATGTCACGTTTTCAACCTTCACTATACTTACGGGCAGTTTGATACTCCGGCCAAACGATGCCTAACAAACCGAGGTATTCTCGCTTCTTCAAAGCCACCAAACACCCTCGGGACTGGGGAATCCTTGAATACTTGAATTACGACCACGGCAAATACCCACCGCGTAAAGTACTCGATGGATGGAAAAAGTCACTGGAATTAATTCTCAAATGTACGGACGGGGAATTTTCGCAATCACAACGGAAGCGCGCGGTGGAGTTGCTCAAGCGATATAAAGAGAAGGTCTGGCCCTTTCCCTCTTTCTTTTCTTTTGGCAACGTGTTGCGGCAACCGCTGGCTCTGTGGACCTATTAGCTCCTCATCCAGATACTATCGCAGGTGATACAGATGACCTGTTAGCTCTTCTGCTGCTAGCCTGCAATGATGGTCCCATTTGATGGCAGACGACCAATTTGCTCCTCTGTTTCCGCGTCAGTGGGGTTCGGTTACCGCACACCTTGTTTAGGGGGGGATAGGTTCGAGGGTTTTTTATACCTTAAGTGAGATTTACGTGGCTAACACGGCACTTTGTGAGTACCTAGGGAAAAGGATCTGATCGTCTCATCGGCCGTGAGTGGCTTTCGAATCAAACGAAACAACAGCAGAAGCCATCACCAGTAAACATTGGAGCTGTTTTCAATGGCGCTGTGACAAACTCATCGGTCCCCATCACTCAGACGACCGGTTCACAACCACCGCAAACTAATGAAGTAGAAGATAGTGATGCGAGTAATCCTGCTGGATACTTTTATGGAAGCCTGGGTTGACTCTAGTAGGATGATAACGCGATAGACGCTCCCGTTGAAAGTGACACCGAAGGTGAGGAGTCTGAAGACGAAGACCTTGGAACCCCTACGCCTGAACAGCCTCGTGAAAACCGCTCGATCCCTGCCTCCTTTTACAATGCCTATAACGAGATGGCTTCCGACTGCAAATGGGTGCTTGCCAGCGGTCGTGCCGTCGAAGATGTCATCTTTGAAACCTGTAAAGCAATGGACACCGCGACATTCGCCCACTCTCTTTCCCAGTCGTTCATTCTCGATACATCGGATCTTGTGATGAAGAGTTGGTTCAAGGAGGATGAATGGAACGAGATAATCGCTAGCATATTGCCCTTGCCAAAGCCTGACGTAGTGCTAGCGGATTCCTTGAAAAGATTTTTCTGCGTGAATTCCACAACTATGCTCCGGGAGGTCCTTGACAAGCAAGGTTATTTACCCGAGGGTGTTAGCTACGATAGCAAGATTCATTATAATTCACAATGGGCCGATGTGGTCATTCGTAGATTGTATGTATTCCTGTCTCCCCCCCAGACGAATACAAATTTTCCTTGAACAAATACTGTACATTGTATATTTCTCATCCCTGCCCAGGAATCTTAGCTAACGCCCCACCCCACCCCCGCTAGCCTAATGCTCCTCGAAGCCCCCGGCGAGCCGCTTCGCGCATCACACTTAGAAGACTGGTACAGCTCCTACGTCTGGTCCTCGATCCTCGACGACTCCTTCCTGAACCTCCCGGGGATGACAGTGGAGCGCAAGGAATCCCCCTGCCGTGCCACCTCCCTGCGCAAGAACCGCCACCGGCAAAAGCTCTCGACAAGGATGAAATTTGGCCGACGCCTCGACGCTATAATCCGCACGTCAGAGGACGACTACCACGAGTACGGTGGGATGGAAGTCGCGCGAACCTTCACTGGCGGCGTGACATCAACGAAGTGGCTCGGCGACGCATTCAAACTCGCTAAAGCCCTACGTGACATGCTATTCCGCCTACACCAGTTGGTGAACGGTGACGCGGGGATCGCGCGACGGGTGCAGGTTGTTGGGGTTTGCACGGCGGGGTTGGCGCTGCAGTATGTTCGTTTGGGGCACCCGGGTGTTGGGTATGTGTGTCTACTCAAGAGGGAGGAGCTGGTCCAGGTGCCGAAGGGTGTTGGTGGGGGGCTTGCGGAGTTGTTCAGGGTGCTTATGGCGGTTGCGCGGTTGAAGGAGGTGGTCAGGTTGTCGGCTGAGGCCGTCGAGGAGAGGCATGTCGGGAAGAGTGAGGTGGATTTGTATGAGGAGTTGGTTGGAGGGAAAGCCGGGGGAGGGGCGAGGTTGGGGTGGGCGATTGACACGCCGTGATGTGTCATTATGTTGACTTGATTTACGGTCCTTGGTCCGTGAGAGTATTAGGTCGAACTACATTACAGGATATCAAAAGAAAAGATCCCGATGGAGGTAGCACGATTGCTTTGGCTGTGTGGAGGTTCGATCGTTTGGGTGAGGATGTAGATGAGTATTATCCTATCTAGGAGGTTACCGGCTCTTCTATATATAGGAGAACACTCCTCCCACTACTACTGTGGGTTCCCGAGGAGGAAATACTTTGGGATTCTGCCTTGTGCTTGCCCACTCACAGTCCCACTTCTGCCACTGCCACATCAACAGGCTATGACCCTCAACATCCTACTACTGGGATTTCCATGCATACCATCAGATCCGAGTGATGCCAGATAATCATATCTACTATTCGTATCTTCACATCGTAAAGGAAAACTACACGCCATACACGACCAGAGATCCGTTCCGCGCAGCATAACTCCCTCTACAAGTGATACTCGCCGACAACGAAAAGAAACCTGAAGAGCCCTAACCCGAACGCAAATGGAGAGTGGGTGACAGACAAGAGGGTGAATATTAAACCATTGTAGTGCTTACATAATAAATGTTATGGTAATGAAAATAATCCAAATTGGTTGTGATAGGGCACCTGAAAAATAAACCCCTCAACCATGAACTGACCACGCTGTGTAGCCATGAATTTCGGACACGGGGTAAGGGATGAGTCAGCATCAGGAAAGCGCTCCTAGTGGATCATTTCTATTCACTCGGCATCTTTCCGAGAGCGGCAGGTATTGCAAAATAGGTACAAAGTCTTGGCACAGGAACAAGGGTAGAAATAGGTTTGAAACAACTGAGAAGTGAACGTCTTCTACCCGTCTAACCACCACTCAACAAACTAACGCTTCGGGTATCTACACTCCTGTTTAAAAAGCTCTTGTAACTATGATCTGTTGCTATTACAACCTCAGTATTTGAAATTTAACCTTGTTCTACAAACCCTGCTTTGGGTTTATGACTAATCACAACCAATTTCTGGAAATCTATGATGGTTTCATCTTTGTCATCCCGTAGAGAATCTATGACAAATGCTCTTGTAAGAGAGAATCAGTTTTCAAGAGGACATTTAAGAGTGGTAGAGGAGGAGTTGAGGCGGGCAAGAATTAAGTTGAGGGAAAATGGGATTTGGAAGAATGAGAAAGAGGAGGAAAAAGCCTGTTTGAACCTGTAGAGGATATCCTCACTGAGGAAGAGAGATCTCTAAGGGGGGTCTTTAGGAGGAGAGGAGAGTTGAACTTGAATGTAACCTGTCTGGGCCGGGGCCGAGGCAGGTGTTCGGTAAGGTTCATGGTAGACTCGCTAAGTACTCAAAGAATAACAAAAGGTAATCGCCTAATGGGGGCTTCGAGGTGATTGCAAACAACTAAAGTCTTTAAGATCGCAATAAAGAGGTAACTGTTCAATTGAGTATATTCAGAATACTGTCTGTCGAAGTCTGCTGTTCCAAAGCCAGATTTCTCGGGTCTTTAAATACATGAATCTTGCCATTAAGGTATAAACAATACTAAGTATCAAACGATACTTAAAACAAAACATAAAATATACTAAGTATCAAATGATACTTAAAACAAAACATAAAACATACTAAGTATCAAACAATACTTAAAACAAAACATAAAACATAACCTAGTACCCGTACCAGTTACATCCCCAAAAATAAAACAAAGTTTCAAACAAACAAATCAAAACATAGAGATATCAAGATCTAGATCCCAATCATCCTCCTCGTTCTCAACAGGAAAACAAACACAAAAAGAAAAACAACTCGGCCCATCAGTACAGAAATCTAACCCGAGATTTCTGTTCCCCAAACAGTCTCTACACCAGTATTCCCGGTAGTAGACTCGTTCAACCATAGCATGTGTCCTGCGTATGGTTTCATCAACTGTTTCTCCTCCAAGGCAGATATCAATCTGCTCACAACCATAGCAGGCGAAGACGAAGATAGGTTGCAGCCTGTGCATAGATTCGATTTGGTTTTAGTAAACAAGCGACCTGCGCCAATTTAAAGAAGCACAGCGAGACAAACAGGTGAAATCGGTGATGTGCATTGACGTTAGGGTACCAAGTTAGCATTGTTCTCGCGATGGTTGATGTTTCCATCCTAAGTAAACCATCCCGATATCTCAGTTGCTGTTTCTATCTCGTCTTCTGTTGCATTCTATTCTAAACTGCTATCGGAGTCCCATTCGGTATCCAGGAGGAAGGCCCAAAATCCAAAGTCTGCATCGTCCACCTCCATTGCTTCCATGATATCTGGTAGTGCTAGGGTCCACGTTTGGTGTACGAAATTGGTCTCAACTCGTCTCCGGGTGTTTGGTTTGTGTTTGTTCTACCATTCGTTCACTATCTCCTTAGCATTTTCTAGGCATTCCTCCAGTTCCCAACTGTTTTCTGATTCTGGGTATCCTTTCCATTTGATCAAGAACTGGTTTTTCCCGAATTGTAATCTGTAATCTTCAACTCTTTCCACTTCCCATTCCTCATTTCCCTGTGTTATGATAGGTTGTGGTCGAGGGTGGGATCGTCCTGAGAACCTGTTTTCATCATTTTCATTCCATCTCTTGACAAAAGAAGCGTGGAAAATTCCGGTTTCTCTGCGGTAGAGTCGTGATTCCATTCTGACTGTATAATTCTGAGTAAAGTTGTCATATTTGAGAACCTGGAAAGGCCCATGCCAGCGTGGGAGTAGTTTCTTACTTCATCCTGACATGGTTCCTAGTTGTTCTGCCGCTACTAGTAGGTATTTACCGGTCTTGATGGGTTTATGCTCTCGTCTGCGTTTCTTGGCTGTCTTGTTGCTTCGCATTGTTAATTGTTTGACCGCTTGGTGTGCTATGCCTCGTATTATTTGGTGTTGATTAAGGTAGTCTTCTGCCAAAGGTACTATTGAGTTCTTGAACAGGACCGTGGTCATCATTGGGTATTCTACTCCTAACACGACTTTGTAAGAAGACATCCCTAGTGTATCGCTACGTCCAGCATTCAGGTGTGCTGCCGCCTCTGGTAGTTTCTCAACCTAATTGTCCTGTCGCTTGTTGATAAGGTTTCGTAGCATGGTCTTGATGTCCTTGATCTTTCGTTCCGCTTGTCCATTGGTCTTGTGGTGTCCAGGAGTTGATGTAATATGTTTAATCCCCATTGATACCATTGTTTGTTTCCGGAAGTCTGATTTGAACTTGGTGTCATTGTCTGTAAGTGTCACGGCACATGAGGAATACGGGGTTTAGTTTAGTATAGTTAGTGGCATTACATTATTTTTCTTAGTTATACTGGATTGGATAGGGTAACAGTGGGACGGAACCCAATGGAACGTTGTGGAAATGTGGGTGGTGACTGTGCGTCAAGGGTCTGATGGTTTATTGGGGATTTCTTTTGTTATATTAATGGGGGTGCCCCACCGTAGTTTAGATTCTTCACGCAATCTGGTATTTTCCTCTGAATACCTGTACTTAGGAATTACAACTCTCTATTGCTTCACATCACCGGAACCCCTGAACCTCTGAACCTCTCGGTGCAAGTACGTTGTACTTATATACCTGAACCTACTCGTTTATTCTGCCTGCACCAGTACAGTGATGTGCCTTGGACTATTCAGCCTCACCCGGAGTGTGCCCGTTACAGTAAGGATTGATAGCGGGTTATGATAAGGTATGAATACATTCTTTTGGAGTAGTGCCATTGTGCTTTCTGCTGTAATGTCAGATCCTGTCGGTATAAGCCAGGTATAACCCGAATATCTATCAATGACAGCCAGTATCATTTGATTTCCTTCCGATAGGTTGAATGGCCCTGTGAAGTCCATAGCATAAGAGATGAATATCTTGTCTGCCAGTGGCATTTCTTTCATCGTCCCTTCAGATAGTGTTGTTCTGTCTTTGTTGACTTGACATAACTCGCATTATTGCACATAGTCCCTGAAGTTCTTCCTCATTTCAGGCCAGTATAGGTAGTTTGTCGCATATCGTAGATTTCGTTCCGCTGAGTGGTATCCCTTTCCATGTATCTCATCAATTACTGTCTCTCTGAGAGTCGCTCCATTCGTTGCATGTCCTTTTGGTATATAAAGGCAGTTTTCTCCTCCTTGGGTGGTTGCATAAAGTAGTCCTCCACTTATCCGGTAATGTTCAAGGTCTTTAGTCGAGTGGTATTTGTGTTTGGAGACCTTTCGGAATAGAGTGTCTTTTCGATAAGAGTAGATTAGCTTGGCTCAAAATGTTGTTTGGATCAATGCTGATGCATCAACCACTGTTGCTTCATCTTCCACCAGGTCCCCCCTGGTTGGTCTGTCATCTGCTTCCTCTCCCTCCGTATCATATTCTTGATAGAGTTGCTTCCTGTGGTTTTCTAACGTGGGTGGTATGACTGATATTAAGGTTTCTTCGTCCAGGGCGTGTTGCCCATGGATGGAGCAGTTGGCTTCGCCACATCTGTCCCATGAATCCGAGGTGCATTGTATCGCGTTAGTGACGATGGTGTTGAGCCAGTATCAGTTCACAAGTGTTCTGGGCTGTGGTTGGTTACGGTTTTCAGGGGATACCCTCCTGACTGAGGTGGCCGGAGATCTGTAGTCTATTGTTGGCTTCGCATTGTGGTAAGGGCAGTTCTCAATCGTGCAAAAGGTTTCGTGGAGGTCTGCATGTTCCCGGTCTTCTGGAGGTGTGCATGATATTGAGACTGAGTCTCCCCAGGAGTTTCCTTCCTTTATCTGAGAATCATCACCCTCCTCGAACCCTTTGTCGATAGTCAATCTTCCTTGGCTCATAAAGTACTCAGACCTGCATTCCGAATGTCCTCCCATGGGGTCATAGTGTTCTTCGCTAGCCATGTTCAAAAAGGAGGTAGAAAAGTAGGCAATAGGTATTTCGTCTTCGTCACTTGTGTCTATAAGGTTTGAGGTATCTTCTGTATCTTGTTCTTTGTAGACTCTGGAGAGTGCATCTGCTAGCTGGTTGTTGGCTCCTGGATTATATATGATTTCTGTCTCGTACTTCACTATTTCCATTTTCCAGCGCATTTGTTTTCTGCTGAGGTGTGCTGCTTGCTTTAGGTACATCAGGGGTTGGTGGTCTGTAACTATAGTAAATTTCTGTCCCAAGAGTATGTGAGTGAATGTTCTTAATGTGTCCATGATTGCTATTGCTTCCTTGTCTGTTGTACTGTAATTGTGTTGTGCTTTGCCAAATTTCCTGCTGTGCAATGCTGCAGGTCTCACTGTTTCAGTTGTAGGACCATGGCCAATCCAGGACCCAACTCCAATATTGCTTACATCGGTGAATAACCAAATCGGTTCCTTGCATTCGTTAGAGATTGGTCTCAATACCTTACTCTGCTCGGTAAGTGCTTTCATATTCGCAAATGCTTGGTCATGGGTGGCAGTCCAGACAAACTCCGCATTTCCTGTTAAATCAGTGAGGGGGGCGGTAAGGGAAGCGTGGTGTGGTAGAAATTGGGCGATATAGTTGACTAGTCCTAGGAATCGTTGTAACTGAGTTTTCGTCTTAGGAGTATCTCATTCCTCTATCTTCACTAGTTTTTCTGGTATCGCTCCGATTCTCTCATCATCGATAATGTGTCCTAACACTGTACTAATCTGGTCCGCGAATGTCACAATTCTAGACTGACTTAGCTGGTTTCGCACTAGGACTCAGGTACGAGTCATAGGGTTTCATTTGTTCTATGGTTTTATGTTATTGATTTTATGCGCATGACTTTATTTAGAAGTCATATGAGGTTTTACATGACTCACAGTTGTGAGTCATATGTTATGGTTACGTGAAAGACTCATTTAGAGTCATATGATGTTATGTTTTCACATAAGTTGCAGTCGCAACTCATAGTTATATTGTTATTGCGTAATGACTCGTTTGAGTCATATGATGCTACGCGAATTTATGAGTCACAGTTGTGACTCATAGTGGTTATGTTTGATTTGTAAGTGGGTTGTGGGAAGGCTTTATAAGGAGGACAAAGGATGAAGTAGATAGCTCTTCACGCAACCATCTAAGTTATTTCCTATCTATAATATTACGAATATAAAGACTTTTACTCTTTAAATGATTATCTTTCCTATCCTTATAAGCGACATAGTTAATACTATAAAACTTAAGAGTTGAACGCAACTCTTGAGAATAGTAAACGATAACTATACGATAAGGAATCACCGCCTGTTGCAAGTTAGCGAGATAAGACAGATTGACGAGTGATCTTAACAGCGAATAGGAAGGACTTCTTCCTACTAGCATAGAACTGTTTCTTTCTAATCTTTCCCAGACTTCCTTGATTTGCGCTAAATGTTTCTCCATGGTGTCTGAGAATATTATGATATCGTCAACAACACACATATCTTCCCAGTAGATTGCTCAATAGGTTCTCCATTGATTGCATAAATGTGGCAGAGGCATCGATATCCCCTTGTAACATTACTCGGCTTGTGAATGTCCCGAAGGGTGTTTTGAATGTGTTGTATTTCTCATCTTTTTCTTCTACCCTTTTCTGAAAGTAAGCATCGCTAAGGCCTATCTTGCTTCGGTATCTCGCTCTTCCAATGACATTCAGAATCTGTTTCTGGTTTGGTATTTGTACATCATCTTTGATGGTGTTCTCATTTCAGGATGTTAGGTCAACTAATACAAGGATTCTTCCATCTGGCTTAGGTTGGACAAATAGGGGTGCGGCCCCTGGTGCTTGTGAACGATAGATGACTCCTTCAGTAATCTTCTTGTTCAGCCATGACTGTAGATTTGTAACCTGCCTGGGCCGGGGCTCAGTCAGGTGATCGATAGGGTTCTCGGTAGGCGGCCAAGGTACAAAGGGGTGGCTATGAGGAGCGCCTAACGGAGGCTTCGAGGTGGTTGTAAACTAGATAGGATCTTTAAGATCGCAATAAAGAAGTAACTGTTCAACCGAGTATATTCTGAATACTATCTGTCGAAGTCTGCTCTTCCAAAGCCAGACTTGCTCGGTGTTTAAATACATGTCTCCTGCTCGTTTGACACCAACTAAACTAAGTATCAAACGATACTTAAAACAACAAGTAAAACAAACTAAGTATCAAACGATACTTAAAACAAAACATAAAACATACTAAGTATCAAGCGATACTTAAAACAAAACATAAAACATACTAAGTATCAAGCGATACTTAAAACAAAACATGAAACATAACCTAGTACCCGTACCGGTTACATCCCCAAAAACAAAACAAAGTTTCACAAAAACAAAAACTAAAAACAAGTACAATAAGCTAAACAATTCGGCCCGCCGATACAGGTATCATGTTCAGGATCCCAGTTCCCATAACACATTCTGCAAATATACTCATGGTAGTAGACCCGCTCTACCATATTCCGCACCAGGCGTATCCACGGGTCAACCGTTTCTCCTCCAAGGCGAACATCCGCCTGCTGGCATCCCTTACAACAGAAAACGAAGATGGGACGCAGCCGGTGCATCGAGTTGATGATCTCTTGGTTTATCAGTGACCTGCGCCAGGCAAGGGAGGCACAATGAGAAAGGCAGAGGAAATCGGAGAGGTGCATTGTCGTTGGGGTTCCAAGTTAGTGATTTTTCCCCATGCTGGTCCGTTTACTAGTAAGAAAACCATCCTCTCGCTTCTTCCAAGCTGCGTCTTTCTTCCTCAGTTGCTTCCCAACTCTCGCTGCCTGTCGAATCGTATTCACTGTCTAAGTATGACGTCCAGAAACTATCATCTGCATCGTCAACTTCCATGGCTTCGATGATGTCTGGTAATGCTGGCGTCCATGCTGGTTTGATGAAATTTGTTTCCACGTGGCGGTGGACTCCTGGTTTGTTTTCGTTCCACCAGTCCTCCACTTTTCCTTTCGCATGTTCCAAACATTCCTCCGGTTCCCAGCTATCCTCTGACGACAGGTAGCCCTTCCATCCTACCAAGAATTGGTTTTTCCCATAGCGTACTCGATGGTCCTTGACCTGTTCCACCTCCCATTCCTTCTCGTCATGTACTAAGATCGGTGGTGGGCGTGGATGAGATCGTCCAGGGAACCGGTTGTCGTCATTTGGATGGTATTTCTTTACCACCGAACAGTGGAAAGTGCTTGTCTCTTTTCTAAATTGTCGTGACACCATTTCTACCGTGTAGTTTTCGGTGAAATCATCGTATTGTAATACCCTGAAAGGTCCACGCCAGCACAGTTGTAGCTTCTTGCTTCTTCCAGAGGTTGTGGCTAGTTGGTCAGCTAGCACCAGGAGGTACTAGCCAACCTTTATCGGGATATGGTGCCTTCTTCGTTTCTTCGCCGCAAGGTGTTGTCTCATCCGTGCTTGCTTGACCGCTAGGTATGCCGTATTTCGAAGCGATTGGTGCCGGTTAAGGTACTCCTCTGAGGACGGCACTGATGAGTTTCTGAACCTGATCGTGGTGAGAAGGGGGTAATCGATTCTGAAAACCGCTTTGTAGTGGGACATGCCCAGCGTTCCGCTATATCCTGCGTTGAGGTATGCCGCTGTTTCTGGTAGGGCTTGTACCCAATCGTTCTGTCTTTTGTTTACCACATTGGGTAATGCTGTTTTGAGGACTTAATTTTTCGTTCTGCCTGACCATTGGTTTCGTGATGTTTCGGGGTGCAAGTGATGTGTTCTATGCCAAGCGAGGCCAT
>QLOI01000598.1:9824-23251 GCA_003313605.1 Tuber umbilicatum | reverse complement strand
GTTGCAGGCAATGCCCGCACTTTTTTCCCTTAGTGGCACACATGCCATGGCAGGTACACCAGTGGAGGGACGCGCAAGCCTTGATATTTTTTCCTCTGTTCGCTTCCCTCTTGTCCTTTCCTAGCTACCACCTTCCCGTTCCTTCCATACACACTCATCTTCCCTCCTTTTTGGGTCTTCGAGTCTTCCCTCTCCTTCCACACACTGAACACAATCAATCATGATCTCCGCCACCGCTTGGTACAACTTTAGTACATTCACTTGTGCCGCTCCATTCCATTACGCAAAACCCTCCTTACCCATCATTACCTCCGCTCCCATTATTTTCAACAATCTATAGCCATAGAGAGAAGAAGCTTGACTCTCTACTACGGCACATAGCTTCCCACCAGTTCACATTCAACTTTGAACGTCCAGCACCCCCCATTACGTAGGAATGCTAGGAGTTCGATTTGAGCTTTATTTTCTGCAATTAGGCAGCGGTCAATCATATTGGTATCACACTGTCCTTCAATCTAGTTATGCCACCCTCATTTGGCAAAAGGGAGTACTCTATTGCTTGTGCACGAGCCTTTCTGGGGTTAACTTCGCTCCGAGGTGAAAGGGGACTAGGGTGAGTATGGCACTAGTATTAGTGATGGACCCCTTCGCTACGATCAATAAAATCCGGAAAAATCTAATCCAAGCTAATACTAGGATATCGCTCACGCTTGCAGTAGGGCCCTCGGGCAACTCTACCACCTTCGACTCATTCCGCTCAGATTTTGCATAGTACAAGGTAGGTAGGGTTTTGTTATTTTCTTCAAAATGTATTGGTACAACGTCTGGTGAGCCTGTTCCCTGGGTCTATAGTCACACCTTCCTCAAGACATAGGGCCATCTAAACACCTACATTTCCTTGACAGTATACATCCAGCATCCGTACCTGTATGGAGATGATTGAACCACTAACTCGCTATCCATAGGCGCGTAACAACCCGGTTGAAGGTTAAATCCCACTAACCAAAAGCTCCAGCTTACATAATAAACTTTCCAACAGGACTAGAAGTAAACCCCGGAGTATAATTAATAGACCCCAAAGTCAATATTATACGGGAAAATCAAAAAGTGCTCCGGGGGTTGTGCGTTCTTCGTTCTCCAAAATAGGACTCGTCGCGCACTTGATAAACGCGCAAAAATCACAACCCAATAGCGAAGGCCCGCGGGGATCGTGTGGTGGTTTTTTGATACGGTAATCGCTCAATAAAGATGATATTAGCCGCTATGAGGTCGTCTTTCGCCGTTAGACATTTAAGCAATGCAGCCTCACCAAGGCAGCATAGTTCTCTCTTGTGATTCGGTGTTCTTGGTGTGCTCTTGGCAAACACGATGTGAAGAAGAGTTTCAAACAGAAATTGTTCACTTCCGGGTTTGTCTGCAGAATGGATGCCAGGATAGAAAAAGGTCAACAGAAGTGACAACGGGAAAATCTCTGCCCAGTGCTTTCCTCTGGTCTCCTCTGTTCGCTTTGTTCTCTCTATCCTTTTCCGCGGTGGGCTCCGCGGCCCTATTTAGTACGGGAATTCTATCTGGAATGTCCTGGAATCCATGACGACGCATTAATGCAACTTTATTGTGAACCTCTACGGTAACACGAGACCATCCACCTTCTATCATATAACAATGGTTAAGACTACCGATAGTGCTAGAAGCATTAAACTCGGTCTCCCCTAGCCTAATATAGAAGTTTTAGATAAAGATACAACAAATTACAGACATGCCAATATCATGTATGACCAGGGGGTTTGTAGAGAAAACCAAGCATGTAATATATATAAAATCCATCGTCGTGCTTCAGAGCGGTCGGAGGAGTAAGGATTTTTGTTATACGATATAAACAATCTACACCTCGAATCATGGACAGCCACTCATTGTTGTCACCAATGGGAAATATCTGAACACGGAGAAGCTTTCATAGAATCTTGCCGAACTAACCATGATTATACGGGGGAGAATCGTTGTCATGAATAGTGCCCATTAAATCAGAAACTACCTTAATCAAAGTGTTTAGTGAATCAATCACCATCAGTCCTATGGCTTTGAAAAGTAAGGAATTTCATGGAGTCGCCGCAGAGTTGAATCGAACCCACTCTTCACAAGGGCCGAGGGCTTGTAGGTCCTCAGTTGTTTTCGATAGGGAACAATATCTCGGCTGGTTGATCGGTTGCATCTTGGCGCCGACACCACTAGGCAAGGCAAAGTGACCTATCGAGAGAAGCTATGAACTATGATACCTCCTGATTGGTTTTTATGGGAGCCTCACATCATGTCTCAGCCTCGCAGCCGATCTTGATCCCTTTCAGCTATTCTTGTACTGTATTCACTGAACTCTCCGCGAGAACTCTCACACCGACTATCGTTTCCGGAGAACACCCGATTTTCACTTATCACACTACCGGTTTGTCCCTCACTATTAATACATATCCCAAGCATAACTGACGCCAGGAGCCGCCGGTAGGTCGCAGCCCGATTGGACCTCCAGTTCAAGCGAAAAGCTTCCGCCGGTGACGGAAAGCAGCCACTATAAAGGAAAGGTTGAGAAAGAGAACAACGGTGCGCGAGGTAGATTGGGTGCCCGGTCAGAGTAAGTGCCGTCCCTGCGAGAGTAGTCGGGGTAGTCTTGGGTCCGTGGCTGACAATCTAAGCAGCAATCCCAAGGACTACAAATCTTTGCCGAGGGTTAGAGCCCCGACGAGAATACCTTCAATCGTGGTCAAGGCCGATTTTAGCGAAACAAATCAACTGCCACCCGGCAAACGAGCGAAGCTGATATTCGCGACGCCGACCACAAGCCAAACCCGAGCTAGGAGTTCGGTTCATGCGCAGCAATACGGTGGACTAAGACCAAAGCATCCGCACACCCAAAGAGCTCAAAGAATTTCAAGTAGCTCAAAAATTATGTTTCAGCGCACGTTAGCAGTGGGGAAGGAGATCCTTGGGCTTGATAATCAAGACACCCTACAGGGTGTTAATAACTTAGTTCAGCTAGTGCGGAAACGGAAAAGGAACGAAGCAGAGATTCCGTACCGGCGTCTACGGGCGGGTAGAGAGAAGACACGGAGTCCAGATCGCCCAAAAACCCTTCGGAACGAGAATAGCCCAGGTGCGGTGCTGCATGGCCGGGAAGAGCGGGACGAAGCTGAGATTATGTATCGACGTTTATTGGCGGGCAGAGAGAAGACGCTTGGTCCAGATCACCGAGATACCATACAGAGCTTTAAAGATTTAGGCTGGTTTCTCTTTGACCGCCAAAAGTACGGCGAAGCGGAGGCTATGCACAAGCGTGCATTAGCGAGCAGAGAGAAGACTCTTGGACCAGATCATCTAGATACCTTATGGAGTGTGAACTCCCTAGGAGTGGTCCTGTACAAGCAGGGAAAGTACGACGAAGGGGAGATCATGTTTCGACGTGCGTTAGCGGGCAGAGAGAAGGTCCTTGGGCCAGATCATCCAGATACCTTATGGAGTGTGGATAGTTTAGGTGAAACGCTACGGCACCAGAAAAAGTATGACGAAGCGGAGGTTACGCACAGGCGTGCACTAACGGGCAGAGAGAAGACACTTGGTCTAGATCATCAACATACCTTATTGAGTGCGAACTCCCTAGGAGCGGCCCTGTGCAAGCAGGGAAAGCACGACGAAGCGGAGGTCATGTTTCGACGTGCGTTAGCGGACAGAGAGAAGGCCCTTGGGCCAGATCATCCAGACACCTTATGGAATGTGGATCGCGTAGGTGAAGCACTGTATGGCCAGGAAAAATATGACGAAGCAGAGATTATGCACAGGCGCGCATTGGCGGGAAAAGAGAAGGCACTTGGCTCAGATCATCGAGATACCTTATTGAGTGTAGACTTCTTAGGAGGGGCCCTGTCCAAGCAGGGAAAGCACGACGAAGCGGAGGTCACGTTTCGACGTGCGTTGGCGTGCAGAGAAAAGGCCCTTGGGCCAGATCATCCAGACACCTTATGGAGCGTGGATTGTGTAGGTGAAGCACTGCATGGCCAGGAAAAATATGACGAAGCAGAGATTATGCACAGGCGTGCATTGGCGGGCAGAGACAAGACACTTGGGCCAGATAATCGAGATACCTTATTGAGTGCGAACTCCCTAGGGGCGGCCCTGTCCAAACAGGGAAAGCACGAGGAAGCGGAGATCATGTATCGACGTACGTTAGCGTGCAGAGAGAAAGCCCTTGGGCCAGATCATCCAGATACCTTATGGAGTGTGAATTGTGTAGGTGAAGCGCTATATGACCAAAAAAAGTATTCCGAAGCAGAGGCTATGCACATGCGTGCATTGGTGAGCCAAGGGAGGGCCCTCGGGCCAGATCATCGAGACACTCTATTGAGTATGATCAACCTAGGCATGGCGCTGTCTGACCTGGGAAAGCTCGACGAAGCGGAGGTTATGCACAGGCGTGCATTAACGGGCAGCAAGAAGACACTTGGACCAGATCATCCAGGGACCTTATCTAGTGTGAACGCCCTAGGAGTGACGCTGTACAGGCAGGGAAAGTACGGCGAAGCGGAGATCATGTATCGAAGTGCGTTGGCGTGCAGAGAAAAGGTCCTTGGGCCGGATCATCCAGACACCCTAACTTGCGTTTCCAACTTAGCTGGCTTGCTGCGGGATCGGAAAATGAACGATGGAGGTGAAATTATGCAGCACCAGTCTGCAGAAGGGGGAGAGGAATCGTTTCGGGCAGATGATCCTGATGCCCAGCTGAGTTTTGCCGCCGCAGGTGACAAACCAAATAGCCAGGAGAAGAAACCGAAAGCGGACACGAAACACCCACGCGGGCCGGTGGGCAGGGGAATAATAATTAGACCACATCATCCAGACATCCTTCCGAGTGCCGATAGCCCCGCTGTGGCTTTAGCCGATCAGAAAAAGCACGAAGAACCTGAGTCCACTCACCGGCACTCCTCGGTTGACACACGGAGGGCCCCGGGGCCCGATTATCCACTTACCCTCGAGAGCATGAACACGGTAGGCGAAACATTGCTTGATCTGGGCAAGCACCACGAAGCCGAGGTTATTTTTCGACTTGCATTGACCGGTAGGGAGAAAACTTTCGGAGCAGATCACCCAGGTACCCTCACAAGCAGCGATAATCTTGGTCGAGCGCTGCACCACCAGAGAAAGTGTAAAGAAGCGGAGGTGATGTTTCGGTCCGCACAGCAGGGCAGAGAGCAGACACTTGGGCCATACGATCTAGATACCATACTTAGTACTCATGGCCTCGCTGTGGCACTGCTTGATCAGAAAAACTATGAGGAAGCGGAGAAAACGTACCGACATGCCTTGGGGGGTATGGAGAAGGCTTTGGGACCCGATCATCTATTCACCCTCGACAGTATATGTGTGCTAAGCGAAACATTACTCGATTTGAAAAAGTATGATGAAGCCGAAGTTATGTGCCGGCGTGCACTGGCAGGCAAGGAGAGGACACTTGGGCTAGCTCACCGAGATACCTTACTCACTACCAATAATCTTGGAGTGGCACTACGCAATCAGAAAAAGTACCATGAAGCGGAGGACATGTATCGACGTGCATTGGCAGGCGTCGAGAAGACACTTGGACGAGACCACCGAGATACCCTAATGTGTGCCCATAACCTAGCTCGGGCGTTGCACAAGCAGAGAAAGTATCAGGAAGCGGAGATAATGTATTGGCGAGCGCAGGGAGGACGAGAGAGGGTCCTGGGGCCGGGCCACATATATACCCTCCGGAGCACCATCAATCTCGGTGCGGTACTATGTGATCAGAGGAAATATGATACAGCGGAGATCCTGTATCGTCGTGCAGTTACGGATGGTAAAAAGACACTAGGGCCAAGTCATCGGATGACTATGAAAAGCGCTAGTTGCCTCGCGGTGTTTCTCCAAGCCCGGGAATCCAGGGAGACGGACCAGATTTCGTGACTGAGATGGAGAATTTATGTTTGCACAGAGGATCGAGGTTACTTTGGTTGCTTTTTTAATCTTCATGTTTACCTCTTTCCCCAAACCCCCCAGCAGCTATGAGTTAATGTTTTTTTCACGATGCCATCAGGCATAGAGTCCAGGTGTTGACTTTGCTTTTCTCCCCTAAATCGCTACCACTAGGTATCAAGGCATTTGCTTTACCACATTTTACCGTCTTTCTGTTTAATGCCAGCAAGCACGGAGCACAAGGAATTTGGCTTGGTTTTCACGATTTTTATGGATTTCCCGTTTAATCCTTTCGTCCCCCTTTCATTGCCAGAAGGTCTCCCTATATCTAGTTTCTTCTTTTATCTTTTACAAAGTTTCATTCAGTTTCCGGCGTCCTCCGCTGTCTAGGGAGGTTTATTTATCTCTTGTATCCTCTCCTCGTTAGCATTTTATCTATTGTCTAGCCCTCAATTGTTTCACGTCCAGCCTAAGCTGCGCTCGGCCCGCAATGATACCCTTCTCACTGCTTTATTCTTTGTTTCTTTAGCGATGACGGCATGAGACTTTCCCTGCTAGTGACCAACCTTGAAGCTAGGGTGTCATGTAGAAAACCCTTCCGGTTTAATTTCATCCAGACTGGAGGTGTCTTCATGGGGGATCAGGTAATTTATTCCCCTAATACCTTCAGATACTGGCATGTTTAGAAACCGTGCTACAACCTAGGTGGTTCTTGTTGCTGGTCTGACGTCCTTTAGGCGTATGTTAGATCATTGCTCTGAACGGAATGAAGAGCAACACATCGCTTTGGGACACTATGGCAGTAAAAGTTGCTGAAATCATCTTATCCGGCGAAACGCAGATCTCGTATGACATTGCTAAAAACTCCCAATGGGGTTGATCGCTTCAGTGAAGCTTTTTGCTTTACTATCCCCCCACCCAGCCTTTCGCTGCGGTTTTAGAGTAATGCGCATATTATCACTCAGTTCCAACCCACTACACATTACGGTACTATACTTTCTAAATAAAATACTGCGGTACTATTGGTATCTGCATGTTTTCTTAGTTCGAGTGAAAATATAGCTAGTATACGAAATACCATCAAGAATACATACCGAATTCCCAGGGTAAAACGCGACTAACCAGTGAGTAATTTTTATGCCGTGTTAGGGGTTAAATTGATAGAATGGCAACCGTATCTAGGAATGAGCATTGGAGACTTTGTGCCCAAAATAATCATTAATTCAGCGCTGGTGCTCCCGAGGCCTATCTCCTTCCGAAGGAAAGATTAAGATACATTAATACGAGGTCCCATGTTGATCAACTAGATGTACGACGTACAGCAGCTTTGATACCATTTCACAGACGTCTAGTTCAGGTTGAATCTAATTACACTTCACACGGCTCACGTGCCAATCGGATGCCCTCTTTCCTTTGTCTTAACCCCGATTGCCTAGTAACATGACATCCCCAGTATAGGAGGGGGGAAACGGAAGGCAGGGAGAGAGAAAGCAGAGGAATGAGCAAAAATAAACCGCATATATACAAAAGGAGCAAACCGGTCCAACTCCTCCAAGGTCTCGAGGAGCCTACACTAGGAGCGCACCTCGCTGTGCTGTGCCGCACTCTGCACTCTCTCATACGATCGGATGGATTATCGACCGATTAAGATTGCACAGCCCCGCGGAATCATGGAAAATCACTCGCTGCTTGTGCAAGTGCCCGCGTTGAAAATAATGGATACGGAGGTAATGATCGGTGAAGAGGGTTTTGCACAGTGGAGTGGAACGGCACAAGTGAATGTGCTGGGGTTGTGTTAAGCGGTGATAGAGACTACGATTTTGTTATGTGTGTGAAAGAAGAATGATTTGAAAGGAAGGAAGATGAGAGTGTAAGAGGAAAGGGAGGAAAGGCCGCGGCTAAGAGAGGACAGGAAGAAAGGGAAGCAAAAAAGAGAAATTTTTCAAAGCTTGCACGTCCCCATCGGCGCATACGTATACCACTGCTGTCATAAGAGTGCGAGCACTTCCTGCTTCAAGTGCGGCTCTTTTCAACCATGAGGCCGGAAAGAGACAAGAAGCTTGATTCTCTAATACGGCACATGGCTTTCCCACTTTCTCATCGAACATCCAACACCTCCTATCACACCAAAATGCCGGAGGGGATATTCCGGCTTTCTTTTCTGCAATTGGGTTGCGGTCGATCATTTGATTCCGTCCTTCAGTCTAGCTTATATCATCCCTGTTTGGCGGAGGGGAGCACTAGATTACCAGCACATGAGCCCTGCTGTACTCAACTTAGCCCTAAAATAAGTGAGAGCTTTGATGAACACATCACCAATTTTAGTAAGCGGAACTTTGCTACCGTCAATAAAATTTCGAAGAACCAAATCCAAGCTATTATTTGGATACTGCTCATGCTCACCTTAAAGCCCTCGGATCCCTCCATAGGCTTTTACCTACCGCTGCTCAGATTCCGCATGATACAAGGGACTACGTTGTTATTTCCCCAAAATACATAAGGAAAGGATTTAGTGAGGTTAGTGGGGGGGGCGGTTCCCAAAGTCTATAGCCGCTGACACCCCTTTATCAGGGTATAAACCCTTCCAAATACCTATGATACAATTCCCTCGATAGTGTACAGTACTTCTAGCATCCATACTTGCGAGGAGATGATTGAACAAAAAAAACCACCCTTGTTTGACTTACAACTAAGCAGTCCTTATGGCACCTGCAAGGTACAGTACTGTACAGTACATGACAACGCGGTTGAAGGTTAAAACTCGCTGACAAAAGCCCCAGCCGAACTACCTTCGTAATAAAACCGCCCGACAGATCCGGAAGTAAACTGCTGGGCTTAACTTAATCGAGCTGTTTGATAGACTCTGAAGTTAATACTATGCGAGAAACAAAAATCCGCCCCGGTTGTACAGTACACCTGAGCGCATTTCGAGCAGATGAGAGGATATCCTACCCGGCTACTAGGTGCTCGGGATAGCGCTTCATCTCTTGCTGCTGGAAATTGTACCTGTTTTGGCGTAAACGCATCCAAATTTAGTTTTTCATTCTAATTATAGGGAGTTTGGGATTCTACTTGTAGTAGGCACGCCTGTCTTCTCACACATCACAACGGTATGTACCACAGTATTCCTCGTGCTTCTAAATTAGCTTCGTCGCGCACTTGATAAACGTAAAGAAACCGCCACCCAATAGCGAAAGCCCACAGGAATCGTTTAGTAGCTTTTGACAATACTATCAGGTAATCACTAAATAGAGATGATTTCGACCGCCGAACAGACGGTTTTTCACCGCAAGACATTAAGCAGCGCAATCTCAACAATGTGGTTAAAACAAGTACCAACGGCTTTAACCTCAGCCTCTCGCAGCATAATTTGAAAAATTGGATGAGAGCACAAAAAATTATGGATACCTATGTGGAGCCAATATCATAGGACTTGCAGAGAAGGTCAAGCATGTATATAAAAACTATTGTTATACTTCAGAGCAGCCACAGGAGTAATGACTATTGTTGTGCCGCGCCACCGGCGTACAAGGATCGACAGCCACTCATTCGGTATCCCGGCCGGTTTATCGGCGCTGGTATATGGTTTGGTCTTCTTGCACTGCCGATACTCCAGGGCAAGGCACGATGGCCTATCAGAACAAGTGAAAAACCACCTCCTGATTGGTTTTGATGAGAGCCTCACATCACGTCTCAGCCCCGCAACCGATCTTGATTCTTCTCAGCCATTCTCACACCCATTAAACTCCCTCCAAAAACTCCAACCCGGACTCTTGTTTACGAAGCATCTCGGATTTTCACCACACAAAGGTTCGGCCCTTGTTGCTAATACATACCCCGCTCATATCTGATATCAGGTGCCACTAGAGGGTCGCAGCGCGACTAGACCTTCAGTTCAAGCAAAAAGTTGCAAGCTGTCAGCAGGGATAGAAAGCAACCGCTACAAGGGAAAGATCGAGAAAACGAACAGGGCGGAGCGCGAGGTAGGCTAGGCTCCCGGGTGGAGTAAGTGGTGTCATTGTAAAAGCAGTCATGGCAGCGTTGGATCCACGGCTGACGGTCTAAGAAGCGATCCGGGAACTGAGGGTTAAGATTTCGACAAGGATACCTTCCAATCGTGTTCGAGGCCTATTTCAGCGAAATAAACCAACGGTAACCCCGCAACAAGACGAAGTTGATCTTCGCAATAACAACCATGGGTTCAACACAAGCCAGGAGTCCGGTTCACGCACAGCAATACGGCGGAGTTAGACCAGAGCATCCACCCACCAAAAGAGCTAAAAGATTTTACAGTAGCTCAAAAACAATGTTTCAGCGCGCGTTAACGGTTGGGAAGGAGATACTTAGACTCGATAATCAAGGGCCCCTATACGGTGTTAATAACATAGTTCAGCCAGCACCGGAAAAGAAAAGGAACGACGAAGCGGAGGTTGGGCACGGGCGTGTATCGACGAGCAAAGGGAAGGCGCTTGGACCAGATCACTCAGATATCTTACGGAATGGGAATAGTCAAGGCGTGGTGCTAGGTAGCCAGGGAGAGCTTGATGAAGCCGAGATTATGCATCAACGTGTATTGGCAGGCAGAGAGAAGGCGCTTGGTCCAGATCACCCAGATACCTTACGGAGTGTTAATGATTTAGGCTGGATTCTGTATGATCAGCGAAGGTACGACGAAGTGGAGGTTATGCACAAGCGCGCATTAGCAAGCAGAGAGAAGACTCTTGGGCCAGATCATCCAGATACCTTATGGAGTGTAGATAGTATTGGTGAAGCGCTGCACGGCCAGAAAAAGTATGACGAAGCGGAGGTTACGCACAAGCGTGCACTAGCGGGCAGAGAGAAGACACTTGGTCCAGATCATCAATATACCTTATTAAGTGTGAACTCCCTAGGAGAAGTCCTATACGAGCAGAGAAAGTACGACGAAGCGGAGATCATGTATCGACGTGCGTTAGCGTACAGAGAGAAGGCCCTTGGGCCAGATCATCCGGATACCTTATGGAGTGTGAATCGCGTAGGCGAAGCGCTGCATGGCCAGGAAAAGTATGACGAAGCGGAGATTATGCGCAGGCGTGCATTGGCAAGCAGAGAGAAGACACTTGGCCCAGATCATCAAGATACCTTATTGAGTGTGGATTTCCTGGGAGAGACCCTGCGCAAGCAGAGAAAGTACGACGAAGCGGAGGTCATGTATCGTCGTGCGTTAGTGTGCAGAGATAAGGCCCTTGGGCCAGATCATCCAGACACCTTATGGCATGTGGATCGCGTGGGTCAAGCGCTACAGGGCCAGGAAAAGTACGACGAAGCGGAGATCATGTATCGGCGTGCGTTGGCGTGGAGAGAGAAGACTCTTGGGCCAGATCATCCAGATACTTTATGGAGCGTGGATTGTGTAGGTGAAGCGCTACATGGCCAGGAAAAGTATAACGAAGCAGAGATTATGTACAGGCGTGCATTGGTGAGCCAAAGGAAGGCACTTGAGCCAGATCACCCAGATACTCTACGGAGTATGAGCAATCTAGGTATGGCGCTGTATAACCAGGGAAAGCACGACGAAGCGGAGGTCATATGTCGACGTACGTTAGCGGCCAGAGAGAAGGCACTCGGGCCTGATCATCTAGAGACCTTATTCAGTGTGAGCTCCCTAGGAGTAGCGCTGCACAGGCAGGAAAATCTCGACGAAGCGGAGATCATGTATCGACGTGCATTGGCGGGCAGAGAGAAGGTCCTTGGGCCAGACCATCCAGATACCCTACAGAGTGTTTACAATATAGCTGTGTTGCTGCGGAATCGGAAAGTGAATGACGGCGGCGAAAGTATGCAGCACCAGCCTGCAGAAGGGAGGAAGGAGCCGCTCCGGCCAGACGATTCCGATGCCCGGCCGGGTCCCGCCACCACAGGTGACAAACCACATAGCCAGGAGAAGAAACCGAAAGCGGACATGAAACACCAATACGGACCGATAAGCAGAGAAATGATAATTAGGCCACATCATCCAGACATTTTACCGAGTGCCAATAGCCCTGCTGTGACTTTGGACGATCAGAAAAAGCAAGAACCCGAGCCCGCTTACCGGCACACAGAGGGGGACACACAGAGGGCCCCGGGGCCCGATTATCCACTTACCCTCGATACCATGAACACGTTGGGTGAAACATTGCTTGATCTGAGCAAGTATCACCAAGCGGAGGTTATTTTCCGACTTGCATTGACTGGTATCATAGGGAGAAAGCTCTCGGAGTAAATCATCCAGATACCCCCACAAGCAGCGATAACCTCGGTCGAGCGCTACACCACCAGAGAAAATACAAAGAAGCGGAGATGATGTTTCGATCTGCACAGACGGGACGAGAAAAGACACTCGGGCCGTATGATCTAGATACCATACTTAGTGCCAATAGTCTAGCTGTGACGCTATCCGATCAGAAAAATTATATGGAAGCGGAGCTCATGTATCGGCATAACTTAGTGGGTATGGAGAAGACCCTAGGGCTCGATCATCCGTTTACCCTCGAGACCCTAAACACTCTAGGCGAAACATTGCTTGATTTGAGAAAGTACGATGAAGCGGAGGTTATGTGCGGCCGCGCACTAGCACGCAGAGAGAAGACACTTGGACCAGCCCACCGAGATACCTTACTCACTATCAGTAATCTCGGAGTGGCACTGCGCAATCAGAAAAAGTACCATGAAGCGGAGGTTATGTATCGACTTGCATTAGTGGGCGTCGAGAAGACACTTGGACGAGACCATCGAGATACCCTAATGTGCACCCATAACCTAGCTCGGGCGTTGCACAAGCAAAGAAAGTATCAGGAAGCGGAGACAATGTATTGGAGAGCACAGGGAGGGCGAGAGAGGATTCTGGGGCCAGGTCACATACATACCCTCCGGAGCACCATTAATCTCGGCGTAGTACTATGTGATCAGAGGAAATATGATACAGCAGAGATACTGTACCGTCGTGCAGTTACGGATGGAGGAAGGACACTAGGGCCAAGTCATCGGATGACTCTGAAAAGCGCTAACTGCCTGGCGGTGTTTCTCCAGGCCCGGGAATCTAGAGGCTCGGACCAGGTTTCGTGACTGAGTTGGAGAATTTATGTTTGCACAAACGAGGGCCGGGGCTACCTTGGTTGTTTGTTTTTTTCATCCATCTTTACCTCTTTTTCGAATTTTTCAGTAGCTATGGGTTACGGGATGTTTTCCCCACATCCGATGCCATTAGGCATAGGGTTCCGGTGTTGATTTTGCTTTTCTCCCCTAAATCGCTACCACTAGGTATCAAGGCATTTGTTTTACCGTATTTTATCGCCTTTTCGTTTTATGCCAGCAAGCACAGAGCACAAGGAATTTTTGGCTTGGTTTTCACGATTTTTATGGATTTCCCGTTTGCTTTCTCCGCCCTCCTATCATTGCCAGAGGGCCCCTCTGTGTATATTTAGTCCCCCCCC
>QLOI01000596.1:0-21922 GCA_003313605.1 Tuber umbilicatum | reverse complement strand
GTGGAGGGATTGATTCTCCCTGGGATCCGTTATTTTTTTTACTTGAAGCTTACACAAAGCTATATGGGATATCGGACAATGGTTTCTTATTCTTTTCTGTTGTTTAATGTTTAATGACTACCTTGTGTCGATGGAGGGAAGTGCTATGACCCCCTCCATAAATGTCCCAGATTGCGACATCAGGGGCGAGCCGGATCCGTGTCGTGAGCCGCTTCCCTGTAAATTATGTTACGTCCTTCAGCCATAGTGGCCTACCTTTGATGACCTAGCGAATTGATACCTTATAGACCCTTAATTCAGATTTACTTGATTCCAGGTCCGGGAAAATTTGTGCAAGAGATAGATGATATCACTAGTGCCTCTACTTAATAACAATTGTGCAGAATGGATATCACTGCCTCCGGTCCCCCTTACATATAACCAGCTCACCTTGCCAGTTTCGGCATCCATCAGGATACTATCATAGGCCTCTCCCTGCCTTTCAATATTAGCGCCATACTGGGTAATAGGGCTCTCCTCCAAGATCATCGTAAGAGACATTTTTTAGAATTTCAACTTGTGACTTGTAAATGACCCTGCTGAATCTTACAATAGACTTTGTCTAATCCCATGCCGGAGCCCGGAAGGGTTATGGTTAGCCTAGTCTAGTAATTCTACCAAGGGATTACTAGGTGAACAGAACAAGTAGTTGTAACGGGGGCTCCCTGTGGGAAGATGGATCCCAAAGATGCGGCCTTACCGAAGCTTTCTTCGTACGCAAAGTGAAGAACAAATATCTAGAGAGAAAACCTTAACAGTGAAACTTAATATCATTAAGCAGCAGCTTTACTCAATAAGTTCTCGAGAGGATAGTCGATCGTCTTAGGAGAAGAGGTCTCGCATATACTTAAGTAGAGTTATATTGCCTGCTCCTCTCCATCACTCCTAAGCTCACCACCATCGCGAGCATGCCCATCTCCTCTGGGCCTCGGGCTAACATTCCACAGAATGTGCGCCGGCTCTGCTAGTTCATTATCCAACGTGAAGTGTTCATGCAGTATCCTGATACATGCAATCAACTGCAGGAGAAAACTCATCATATCGCTGTCCTGTTAGTGGCGAACTTACAGGTTATTTATAAGCTAGTCTAATATCGAACTCACTGTCCCATTTGTATTCGTCCATGCAAGTCTCGTAAACAACCATTACGTTTGACCAGTCTATCGTCTTCTACTGTCTTCGACACGATAGCTTGCTCTACGGAGTCCCGTGATGAGACACTTAAGCCATTGGCACATACAGGCGCTATCTGTAGCCACTGACGATAAACACTTCAATCAAGACAAGACTACTACGATCTAGAGCTCGCTAACAACCTGCAGATATCTTCCAGTCTTTCAGAGACATACGGGAGTCGAAAGTCTTCCACTTAACCAGAGCCCTCCCGGGCTTCCGGTATACCTTACCTACCTACCACCGTAGGCTTATAAGAATCAGTGGTGTATGCACTCGAGAATCAATTCTCGTGTAACCATTTGATCGCCCCATGCCCCCTCATATATCCTGCGAACAGCTTCCGGTCGGAAGGACGGTGATAACGTATACGGTATTACACCGCCCTCTTCAATTATAGGCTTTTACTAGTAAACCAGCAACTTCCCTACAGTTGGCCTATGACGCATTGTCTGTACATCGGGGCCAGAGGGGGGTGTTGAACTCAGATTTCTCAATGTTCGTCGAAGGCACGATTTTCTCGTTTTCGTAGCACAACAACGGATTACCCGATTGAGCCCAGATTCGAACCTACTATATAATCTTGAGTAACTAACAATCCTATGACTTTTCCCGAAACTTCGCGTAACCTTTTACCCTCAAGGTAGGGTAACTACTATTCAAAAGTAGGGTAACCTGCTTTCCAAGGTTGGGTAACTTTACTCCCTAAGGTAGGGTAACTACCTGCCTTAGGTAGGGTAACTCGCCGGGACTCTCGGAGACCTTCCGAACTCGCAGCGTAGACTTCCCTACCTCCCCTGTATACCTTTTCTGGTTCGCAGTCTAAGCATTACCATTTGCTTAGTCCACATGGTAACCCGTTGATGGAGTTACCTGACTAGCCTAACCGTAAGCCTTCCGGGCTCCGGCATGGGATGAGACTAAGTCTACTGTAAGATCCAGCAGGGTCGTTACAGTGGTAATGCACTGGCTGTGAACTAGAATGGTATACCGGTAGATAGGAAAAGATCTACGCCATGGGCTCCAAAGGTCTCCGAGGATTGCAGTGAGTTACTCTGCCCAAGATAGGTAGTTACCTTGACTTAGGGATTATAGTTACCCTACCTTGGCAAAAGGGTTGCCCTACCGTAGGATAGGAGTTACCCTAGCTTGTAGGTAAAAAATTATGCAAAGTTTCAGGGAAAGTCATAGGAATGTTTGTTAAGCAAGATTATATTGGAGGTTCAAATATGGGCTCAAGTGGGTAATCCGTTAGGCGCTACGAACCGAAGAAAATCTTGCCTTGGGTGAACATGGGAAAATCTGAGTCCAACACAACCCTCTGGCCCTGATGTGCGGACAATCCATCATGGGTCAACGGAAGGGTAGTTGCTGGTTTACTAGCAAATTTCTATGATCGAAGACTATGGTGTAAAACCTTATATGTTGTTACCGTCCCGTCGACCAGAAGATGTTCATAGGATATATGAGGGGACATGGGGCAATCGCAAGGTTACAGGAAAGATTATTATTACGTACAAATGCTACTGATACTTACAAGCTTGGAGTCGTAGGTACGTAAGGTATAATTGAAGCCTGGGATGCCTCTGGTTATAGGGTAAACCTTTGGCTCGTGTATGTTCCCAAAAGACTGTAAGTTGTCTAGCGGTTGTTAGCAAACTCTAGAATGTGGTGGTCTTAACTTGATAGACAACCTGAACATCAGTGGCTACAGGTAGCTCCTGTATAAGCCAATGGCTTAACTACCTCATCACCAGTGTCTGTAGACCAAGCTATCGTACCAAAGACAATAGAAGACGATAGACTTCCAGAGCACAGTGATACCATTAAGTAGTATTCTACCTGACTTGCATGGACGAATATGTTTTGGACTGTGAGTTCGATATTAGACTAGCTTAACTGTAACCTGTTGGTTTGCCACTATCAGAACAACAATGTGAAGAGATTTCTCTTGCAGCAGTATGTATCAAGATGCTGCATGAACAATTCATGTCACATAAGGAACTAACAGGGCCGGTTGACATTCGGTAGAATGTTAGCCCGAGGCCCAAAGGAGGTGGGCATGCTCTCGATAATGGTAAGCTTAGGAGTGATGGAGAGGAGCTGGCAATATAATTCGACTTCAGTATATGTGAGCCCTCTTCACCTAAGACGTTCCTCTATCCTACTGAGAACTTATTGAGTAAAGCTGAACCCTGACCATATTCAGTTTCACTGTTAAGGTTTTCTCTCTTACATATTTGTTTTTTATTGTGCATGTGAAGAAAGCTTTGGTATGGCGGTATCCTTGGGATCCATCTTCCCAAGGGGAGCCACTGTCACACAACTTTTACAGGACGCTTTGGATATTAAATGTTGCACAGGACAATTTACAACCAAGTTGTAGTATAAGTTGCAACAATCTTTATCAATTACTTGATACCATGACAAATCGTTATATACCCACTTGGTAAGACCGCATTATTCACAGGACCCAGTTTTACATAAGTACTTCGTACATGTTAGGTAGAGAAGATTGTAAGGTCAGCTGTCAGAAGTGGTCGTGATATGCTTACTAAGCGACCAACCAAAAATAGACCCACTATTAAAGTTCATTGTAATTACTAGTTCAAATAGCAATAAAAGTTACCATAATTGCACTATCAATTTATGCTATATTACTGGAAGTTCTGGTTCCCATATGATTTAAAAGTTTTTAATTTTTCTCTGGTTTCTGTCCCAATTTATAGTATTTATTTAATTACTATGGGAAAAATCTATAAACTAACCTACAGGTTGTCCTGATGAAGGAATTATAACCATCCTCCTGGTACTCACTATTAGGCATCTCCATAAAAGCTACCTTCTTACAAAATTTTCAGCCTAAGTCATATTTCTTTTCACTTAACCATCAGTTGTATTCTCTAACCTTACCCAAGTTTTTATGTCCAGTTGCTGTCATAATGAAAACTAGGAAGACAGTATCTTGCTTTTACCACAGGATGACATCAAGGTAATCAGTTACAAAAGTTGACAAATGAGCTCCTTAAAAAACAATAAATGATATCTCTACAGTAAACTATAAAATGTGCGTGTATGAAAGTATATGTTGACAACATAAAAGGTTCAAGTTGTTCGGGTTAGAGGAGTTAGGGTAGAAACAAATATAATAATCACAGTTAATCTAATACGTACTGGAAAACCTATCTCTTCTTGCACGGAGATGATCTGTTAGCATAATATTGTCTAATCTGATGGCAGGATCTGCACTGCCACTCCGTGCGGCCAGCCACATAGATTGTGCCACTATACAGCCATGGGATGGGAGGCAAAACAAAAAAAGAACACAAACCATAAGAAATCATATGAAAGTAAATCAAAATGTAGGCAATACACTATAATAAAAAGAAAAGATAGGAAAGTCAAAATAATAAGTTAGGAAAAGTATAGAAAGTAAAAATAAAAGTAGAAGTGGTGGAATAGGGAAGTATCCTGACTACAAAAATCAAGTAAATGAAATATACGAGAAAGGAAATTGGATGACTATCAAGTACTGAATAAAAAGTATCGGAACTTGAATTTCCAGAAATAAAGAAATAAAGAATTGTAGGAAAATATAGGAAAAACCTGTTACTCTATAAGATGTAATTGTGGTAGTATTTAGGGTATTAAGAGTACCTAGAGATGACTAATAATAATTTGTGCTACAATGAGTATCAACTATATTATCTTTTTTCCGGTCTTCTTCTGCTTTCCTCTTTGCTCGAACATCATTATTGAATGACCTCAAATTCCTTTTTCTATTTAAACCTTTTCTCAAATCAAAACAAAAGCAACAATTACAGCAAATATTCCGCAATCATCAATCTCCCATTCCCTTCCCAATTGTCCACGCAACTAGCTGATTCAGTTTTCAGAAAAAATGATGCCGCTGCCAGTGGTTTACTGCTGTGGTCAATGTATGGTCAACAAACCAGCTATTGCCTTTGATGTCAACTCAAATGGGTGAAGGATGAGATCATGTCAACCATGCGTGGTATGCAGTCTTAAAATCTTCCCAGAAAATATGTTGCAATACCATATTCTAACATCATAATTCCAATTTACAGGAAAAGAGGAGAGTTGCTGCAAGACCTCAAAAACCTCTAGCCCCTCCAGCACCTCCTACACCAGCAGTATTTCCAACATTCTCAGCACCCTCTGTTCCTCTCACCTTTCCCATTGTCCCTACATTTCCCATATCCTCTACACACCAATCAATTATAGCATTTTCAAAACCCACAACTTTCCCAGTATTCCCTCAACCTCAAGCACCTGTACAACTCTCTCAACTTCCAGTCCCTCCACCATATCTTACAAATTATCAGAATCATGTACCTTCTACGACTCATGTAGGACCCCCTCCAGCCCCTCCACTTGCACAATTTATTACACAACCTATACGAGCTCCACTTTATGTATTCCCATCTACTCTTCCCCCTGTACCATTTGGCTTCTCTCCTCCCCCAACATGGCGACAGTTATCCCCAGAACCCATATATCCTGAGGTGAGTGCTCCACATTCACCCCCATTTGCCCCCTTGGTTTCAGATTCTCCAGCTCTAAGCGAGCAGGTACCACTACTACTTCAAACAGCAATAGGCAGTGATAGGAGCAACTTATGGCGATGTTCACAGTGTAAATGCAACAAGCCTCTGGCACAGTATGATACAAATTCTGCAGGAATTGTGTATAAGAGTTACAGGAATTGCTTGGTAGGTACTATCGTGTTTATAAATGATTTATATTTAAAAATGATCCTAACTAACAAGATACCATACCAGGTGCGAGCTAGAAACAGGAGACGACAAGCACAACCAGAGCAACTACTAGCTGTTCCCATACCAGCTGATGAACCTGTGGCCCCACAGGAGGTTATACATACAACAGGGTTCAAGGCCTTTGTTGAATAGCAGGAACATTTGCCCCAGCACAATCTGGGTCGAATGAATGTTGTATGCAGAGGCTGCAGCCCTGCACTGGAAGGCAGAAATACCAAGATCAACCCCAGAACACCCAGCAGGTACCTTTAAGTCCTGTTGTGAAGGAGGGGATGCTATGGTTGAGAAAATGCGACCACTGCCTGAACCTCTTAACTATTTGATGACGGGAGTGGATGCCCAGTCAAGGAGGTTCCAAGAGAATCTGAGGTACTGGAATAACCAGTTCGCTTTTACTTCAATTAGCTACAACATGGATAACCGCCCGACAGCGATTGGACAAGGTTTTCAACTTTTCCAAGTCCATGGTGCAGTTTACCATCATCACGGACCACTGGTGGCAGCCAGGGGTGAGGATGCCCGAGATTCTCAAGTCTACTTGTATGATCCGGCCTATGCAGCCCAAGTGCGATCAGCAAGAGCTCTAGGCTTAGAACCGGCTCTCATAAACTCACTGACTAGAATGTTGCAGGAAATGTGCCCCTATATTCGGTTGTATCTCACTGCAAAGGAAAGGTTTGAACAGTTATCTGAACAAGCGCAAAATTTCCGCATTATTCTGGATCCACGGTTGAGTTTGGTTGTAGAGTCTGGGGCAGACATGAGGCTTGAGAATCTTCCTACAGCAGATGAAGTCTCCATGATTCTGCCAGAAGAATATGCGGATGGTGGATTTAGAGATATTGTGTTGGCAGAGAGATTAGCGGGAGAAGCACGACGGGGCTTTTCCATAATCAATCCCAATCATGCCTTTATCTACCGCTCCATTACGTTCTCCTCTTTCCATATGGTGAACCTGGATGGCATTGGGGATTAAGGCTTAACATGATTGGAAACCATCGTGTAAGAGATCGATTCTCCCAAAGGGCATTCTACCACTTCCGCCTTCACACTAGGACTGAAGAGCCATCTACTATCCTGCGTGCCCAGAGGCTACTGCAGCAATTAGTAGTTGATGCTTGTGCGATCTGCGATCAAAACAATCCCAACTGGCGGCGGTCAAATCAGGCTTGCTTGCGAACTGATTTGTACAATGGGCTGCAGGATTTGATTCGTTCCGAGGATGTCAACCTTCAAGAGGTAGGTAAAAGGATCATTCTGCCATCCAGCTTCACTGGAGGAGATAGATTTATGCAGCAGCTCTACCAGGACAGCATGGCTCTGGTACGCTACTTTGGTAAACCATCCCTGTTCATTACCTTCACCGCTAATCCCAAGTGGTCAGAGATTGAATCAGAATTGCTGGCTGGTCAGACTGCTGGAGATCGTCCAGATCTTGTAGCTAGAGTCTTCACTCTCAAGGTACGGGATCTGCTTGATCAAATAAAACACAATCACATCTTTGAGCATTGGCTGGGATGGGTTTGGACCATTGAGTACCAGAAGCGAGGCCTCCCTCACCTCCATCTTCTGCTCTTCTTAAGGACCAATCCACAGTTCCTAACTGCAGCCTACATTGACCGCTTTATCTCTGCAGAGATCCCCACTGGTGAAGATGCTTTGCACTAGCTGTTGAGAGGGATCATCCAGAGCACTATGGTTCATACCCAATGTGCTGGATGTAACGGTCATGCATTGTGCATGAAAGATCTCAACCCCCTCTTCTCTCCTACCTGTCATAAGGGATATCCCCGTGAATTTCAGGAGGAGACAATAATCCATGCCAATGGATATCCCCTCTACCGGAGGCGGAATAGTGGTTTGTCCTTTCCCGTTAGAGTGCCTGCATCTGGGGGCACAGTTATGGCTACAGTGGACAACCATAGGGTAGTTCCCTACAGCCCCTACCTCTCATTGCGCTACAATCCGCATATTAATGTTGAGGTCTGTGGCTCTGTAAAATCAGTGAAGTATATATTCACAAGTACATCTACAAAGGGGGTGATTGGGTTACTGCTACGGTGGACTCAGAGGTTGATGAGATCAAACGCTATCTCAATGGAAGATACATTGGACTGACGGAAGCGGTTTGGCGTTTGTTCGAATTCGATTCTCATCAGGAGCAACCACCGGTTAAGCATCTTGCACTGCATTTACCTGGCATGCAAGCAGTATACTTTAAAGGACATGATAATCCAGAAGAGTAAAGGCAGCGAGTGGAGTCGGCCTTAGTACCGCTGATTGGATTCTTTGATTATAACTCGAAGAATGAGGATGGAAGGCAGTACTTGTACCATGAATTCCCTGAGCACTTTGTGTATGACTCCAAGTTGGGTTGGAAGAGGAGGCAGAAGGGAACTTCAATTGGACGCATGTACTCTGCCTCTCCATTCATGGGTGAAAGGTATTACCTTCGCTTGCTGTTAACTGTTGTAGGTGGTCCTACCAGCTACGAACATTTAAGAATAGTTGATGGTATAGTGTACCCTACATTTAAAGAAGCATGCATTGTCTTGAGATTGTTGGAAGATGATGGGGAGTGGGTAGCCATGTTCCGTGAAGGTTCAGAGTTCATGACTGGAAGGGCACTGCGACAACAATTCGCTTTAGCTCTCCAGTACACTACAATCACCAACACAAATCTCATTTGGGAAACATTTGGTGCGAGTATGTGTGATGATCTACTGAACCTGATCAATAGAGGACGGGCCCCGCAACCCACAGGCATGGATGAATTCTTAGGTGAGCTTCATCTTGACTATGGCCTATACCTCATTTAGCAAGATTTGCATGAATTTGGTAGAACCTTGGCCGAGTTTGGGTTGCCTCAAGCAGTACTTAATTGGGCTGCTGGGGTACCCATAACCTCCAATCCAGTATTGGATGAAGAAACCGTCTATGATGTTGGACAGGAACAGCCAGCTTATGAAGCATTGCGGGCACAATTAAACCCGGAGCAACTTGCTTGCTTTCAGGAAATTGTGGCTTCCGTGGAGCAACATGAGCTGCATCCACATCTACATCGTAGTTCTGGTTTCTTCCTCCAAGGGCCAGCTAGAATGGGTAAGACCTTCCTCTACAACTGCTTGTGCAGTTACCTTCAGGCAAGGGGAAAGGTCGTACTTTGTGTTGCATCCTCCGGGATTGCAGCTCAATTGTTACCTGGGGGTCGAACTGCTCACTCAAGATTTAGGATTCCTCTGTCTACATCTATAAGTGCATGCAATATTACCAGCAACTCACCTCTAGCACAGTTGATCAGACGTACTTCATTGATCTTCTGGGATGAGGTTCCTATGCAACATAAGGCCTACTTTGAAGCAGTTAGTTGGTCACTGAACGACATATGTCCTGTAAGTGACCGGAATTGGTATGGTGGTATCCCCACCGTCCTCGGTGCGGATTTTGCTCAGATCTTGCCTGTGGTGCGGCGAGGTTCAAGGCCAGCCACTGTGCAGGCTTCCTTCAGACATAGTTCTATGTGGGGAGCCTTGCACATATTGAGGCTTACGACCAGCATGCGGATTCCGGCAACTATAGAAAATCAGATTCTCATAGACTTTCTCAAAAGTCTTGTGATAGATCATACCAGATATGGTACATTGGAGTTGCCAGACTATATCTGCAAGGTCCAAAAGGTTGAAGAACTTTGTGAGAAACTCTACCCACAGGACCTTCTAAATCAGGCGGTCACATCTCATGGTACTCTTATAGGAAGAGCTATACTGGCCTCCAAGAATAATACCATGAATGATTTCACTGTCCTGCTTCTGGAATGGATGGCTGGTATATTTTAAACAGAATAACAAAATACGGCACCACGATCAGAGAGGACGGTATGGGAGGATAGCGAGTAACTTAGGTTGTCTTAATCTTACTTGCTAAGCTAACGGTAGTGACAGGAGTATATATGAAAAACATAGCATCATTCTGAACCTTCCCTCTATCACCGCCAATGTCCACTTCCTTCTCTCAATTCCTCATCTGATAATAAAGAAAGAACATTCTGCACCATTGCCAGACAAAAGAAATGCTTCTGCATAACACCTGCTCCCCTCTGTCACAAACCACAAAGCCATAACCATGTCCTACATCCTTTTCCGTAACCACAATGCTTTCCTTCCTAACACCTGCACTTTCTGAAGAACAAAAGAAACTAAGAAACCAAAGCATGCCGAGCTGCATTTCCAACAGTATAGAGCACCGCTTTGAAGCGGTGAATAGGGTTGAGCTCAGTGATGAAGCTGCAGTCTCTGACCCTTACCCAGTTGAGTACTTGCAGAGTATTAACATAGCCTCAATAGTACCATCATGTCCCAAGCTCAAAATAGGAGTACCACTCCTTCTCATCCGGAATCTGAGTCCGAAGAATGGGATGGGCAATGGGACTAGATTAAGATTGTTGGGAGTTGGACACAACTGTCTCCAAGTTGCTATGCTGGGTGGTAAATGGGATGATGAGATTCGCCTTCTACCTAGGATAAAGCTAACCACCAGTGATGAGGATCTGCCTTTCATTCTTGAAAGAAAACAGTTCCCAGTCCGGTTATGCTTTGCTGTAACCGGTACGGGTACTTGGTTATATTTAGTTTGTTTTACTTGTTGTTATAAGTATCGCTTAATACTTAGTTTGTTTAACTTGTTGTTTTAAGTATCGTTTGATACTTAGTTTGTTTTACTTGTTGCTTTAAGTATCGTTTGATACTTAGTTTGTTTTACTTGTTGTTTTAAGTATCATTTGATACTTAATTTGTTTTACTTGTTGTTTCAAGTATCGTTTGATACATAACTTAGTTGGTGGTCAACGAGCAGGAGACATGTATTTAAACACTGAGCAAGTCTGGCTTTGGAAGAGCGGACTTCGACAGATAGTATTCAGAATATGCTCGGTTGAACAGTTACTTCTTTATTGCGATCTTAAAGACCCTATCTAGTTTACACCCACCACGAACCCTCCATTAGGCGCTGATATAGCTACTCCTTTGTACCTTGGCCGCCTACCGAGAACCTCATCGAACACCTGACTGAGCCCCGGCCCAGACAGGTTACTTTTTTTTAACTTCAATAACGAGTATTGATAGTTGGCAATCTGGCACCGGCCAGGTTAAGAAACCTCCAAAATTGAGGAGTTCCAGACTACGAGGTCAGGAAAACAGCTACCTAGAGACAGCCTTACAAAGCTTAAGAGATCAAGGAAACCCAGGAAAGGCACAACAGTTACAGAAAATGACGAGGTAGCGCAACAGCTAGCCTAAGAAACAGAAGGGCAAAGTTCGCACACACAGGCAACCCCCGGCGGGTTCCCATCTACACCACAAAAGCCCATACCGCCACCACCTAGCCCCATGCACTCAACTGATTCCAGTGAGACCAGCGAATCCAGCGAAGGAAGTATGGCAGGATGAGGACAAGGAGCCAGTGGACCTCTACCGGAAAATTCTCCAGACCTACCGGAAGTGTCAGATGCAGCGCCACCCGACCAACAGGCTATGCCAAAACTCAGTATAAAAATACCACAAGCTAAAGCATTCACAGGCGAGAGAAAAGACCTGGAACCAGAGGAATTCAACAGATGGGCAAGAATGGTGATCACGTATCTGCGGATTTACCAGCTACCACTAAGAGGTCCAAGGAATGGGCACTACGTCAGGTTCTTTACGGCCGTGAGAGCCCAGAAAGTCTACTTCCAGGCAGCCGACGAAGACGAGGACCTGACGGGCTGAGAACTGATAGATGCCCTAGAAACACGGTTCAAGTCATCACGGAACAACAACATATTGTACGAAAGCTTCCAATCTATTTCGCAGGAAGAGGATGGCAAGGTGCGATGAATAACAGAGGTAGCCACAGACTTGGCTACCTATCAGGGACAATTGCCAAAGAACTATATCTCTGAATTTACCTTCAAGTGGCGGTTTTTCGATAGCATGCGCAAATCATTGCGCAAGCTGGCTGAACTCTAGATTGCTGAGCACGATGACATGGAGGAAATCCTTGAGAAGGCGGAAGGATATGATTCTGCTCTAAGGAACACGGGAGGATACCATGAAGAGTCAGAAGCATTTAAAAAGGATACCAAAAATGGACGAAAGAAACAGGTCAAAGAAAGGCAACCACAGAACGATGAAAAACGAAAGAAGGAATTCAAACGAGACCCGGAAACCAGAGCATGTTATGAATATGGGAAGACGGGCCATTTGGCAAAAGACTGCTACCGCAAAACGAAGAAAGGGAAAGGAACGCAAGGTTCCAAGACACTGGTTAATCAAACCCAGTGCGAGGACGACGAAACAACAGAAGTCTGGATAGGTTCCACAATGGTAGAATGCTACAACATTGCAGCAGCATGCAATAAGACACAGTCACTAGGAATCAAGCCAAATCAAGCTCCGGAGGGACGAATCCAAATAAATGGAAAGGAAGCAAAGGTTGTGTTTGTCACAGGAGCCATTGGGCGCCACATCATCAGTGCTACCTTTGTGTCAACATAGAGCATACCCACCGAGGAAATGAAACAGCCAGTCACAGTCCACATGGCCATGAAAGGATCAAGATCGAATAGCCAAAAGCAATGCAACGCAACAATTTCAATTGGGAAGATGGTGTCCAGTAATAATACCTTGTTGGTTAGAAACCTAGCAAAATATGATGCATTGCTAGGCATGCCGTTTTTGGTTAAGCATGGAGGGATAATACGATGTGATGAGTCGTCTATTGAGTTCCTCAGATATTAGATTAAGGTCTGATGTGAACCAACAAGCGCCATGGTCCGTGCAGCAGTGTCATATACAACACAGGCAGAGTTAATGACAGAATACAAGGACGTATTCCCGGAGATTGTGCCGACAGCTTTACCACCGGTCCGGGAAGTTGGACACCGTAGAGCTATCAAAGACCACCAAGCGATAAAGACAGTACCAACATACACAGTACCGGAACAGTATCTACCACAACTGCTAGAGTGGATCAATAAACGATTATAGGAAGGGGTAATTTACAGAAGTGTAGCGCCAGGAGCAGCAAGCATATTTGTCCAACCAAAACCCGATGGGAGGTTGAGATTACTGGTCGATCTAATAGCATGAAACGACAACACAGTTAAGGATGATGTACAAATTCCAAACCAAAAGCAAATCCTGAACGCCATCAGTAGAGCGAGTTTCAGGAACAAGCTAGACTTAAGTGATGCTTACTTTCAGACGCGGGTGTTGGAGGAAGACGAGAAGTATAATACTTGCAAAACACCATGCGGAAGTTTCGCTAGCCGAGTCATGTTACAAGGAGACATCAATGCGCCAGCCACGTTTATGCGAATAATGAAAACGCTAATGAGTGACCTTCTTGGAAAATGTGTCTGGGTTTACATAGACGACATCATGATTTTCTCAAATTCAGAAAAAAAACACATGCTCCACATTAGAGAGGTATGTGAGCGCCTGAGGAATGAGAAATTCTTTGCCAGTAGGAAGAAGTCACACCTGTTCGCCAACGGAATAGTAGTTCTGGGACATGTGATAGATGATGAAAGGATCCGGGCTGCCCCTGAGAAGGTAGCAAAGATTGAAGAATGGGAAACGCCAAAGACGAAGACACGGTTACAGCGCTTTCTGGGATTGGTAAACTATATCTCGTAGTTCTTACCACACTATGCATCAGTTATAGCGCCCTTGACGGACCTAACAGGAGGAGCGGAGTACGTGTGGACCGCTACACATGACCAAGCTTTTGTGAATACGAAGGCATTAATCGAGCAAAATAAGGTTATGAAACCAATCTCAAATGAAATCAAGGAACCGATAGGGTTGTTCACGGACGCAAGCAAGATTGAAGTCGGTTCTTGGGTTGGGCAGGGACCAACACCTGAAACAGCAAAACCGGCAGCACTCCATAGCCGAAAGTTTAGCAGTGCACAAAGCAATTATGGTACTACGGACAAAGAAGCGGTTCCAATCACGGACGCCCTAAGAACTTTTGGACACATTTTGTGGTGAAGAAAATTCACTATAGTCACCGACCGCTAACCCCTTTCCTACCTCCTGAAAGCAAAAGAACCAACTAGGAAACAGATGCGCTGGAAAATGGAGGTTGGAAAATTTGATACCAAGATAGTCTACAGGCCAGGGACAACTAACTATTTAGCAGACGCACTATCCCGCATTTATGAGGAGCAAGGACATGGAGAACCATTTGGAGACAAAAGCCGATTCAAAGGAAACCTTACAGACGACGAGGAAGACGTTCCTATTGCCTACGTCTCTACCCCCTTTTTAGATATGGCAAGCGAGAGCCATTATGACTCTATTGGAACACACGCGGAAAGCGGAAGCGACTGCTCGATGGCACGACAGGAGCTGAATGCGGAGGTCACAGACGACTGCCACATTGGAGCTGGAAATACATGGGGAGATACCGTCTCCCAGTCTAGTACCCCACCCGAGGATGGCCAGCATGCTGACCTCCCCAAAATATTTTGCAATAACGATGATTGCCCATACTATAATTCAAAACCAACGTTAGACTATCGGGCACGAGGACCACCTAGTCAACCCCAAACTAGACGAGCGGTAAACCTCACAGCACTACAGGACCAGATCCAAACAGCTATAGCATGTACATCGCGACACTAGCAAATATGTAACAAAAGGAATTGCCCCCGCCATGGAAAAAACCCAGAGGCAAATGAAACGCAAATCTCACTCATGCCACCCACATTGAGCGAAAAAAGAAAGCAACTCGACCAGCAAGACGAAACGACTGAAAACCAGTACTCTCAACCTTCCAGGTCTGAGCTGATAGCCGATGAGCGTGATGTGGCAGATGTTTCTGCCATGATACAGACTACCTTCCTGGCGAAGCGGGTCCACGCTTACCGCCACGATGACCTCTACCGAGAAGTGGCAAACCTAGACCACTCATCGACAAAGGGTTTAGAACACTACCAGATTTTGGGAGGATTACTCTACGCAACCAAGCGAGGAGGAGAAAACTGCCTTGACAATTCTAGAGGAGATGCTGTAAATGGCGCAACACTAAGGGAAACAGTAATCGACGAAATACACGGAAAAGGACACCATTCGGCGGACCGAAACCTGAGATATGCTACAAACTACATCTATTGGCCAGTAATGACACGCGATTTCAAGGACTACGTTAGGCAGTGCGACCTCTGCTAGGAGAATAAGGACAAAACAACGCTACCCATGGGATCATTCAAGCAATTGCCACCAGCAGACGAAATATTTACCTCCTATGCTATGGATTTTGCCGGACCTTTCAACTCATTGCTAGGAAAGGACTATATGCTTGTAGTAGTTGACCGGTGTACAGGATACACATGGTTATTACCAACAGCAGTGGAAGTCAAAGAAATAGAAGTCATGCAACTCCTACAAGACCAAGTTTTCACACCTTTTGGACTACCTATCTCACTACTCACAGACAATGATGCGCGATTTAAAGGACATTTCTGGAAACAGACTATGGTCTCGCTTGGCATAGTGCACATCACTTGCACCCCACAACATCATGAAACCAATGGTCAGGCAGAACGAAAAATTATGGACCTCAAAACAGCATTACACAAGGTGGTAAACAAAAGACAGAACGATTGGGTACAAGCCCTACCAGAAACAGCGGCATACCTCAACGCAGGATATAGCAGAACGCTGGGCATGTCCCACTACAAAGCGGTTTTCGGAATAGATTACCCCCTTCTCACCTCGATCAGGTTCAGAAACTCATCAGTGCAGTCCTCAGAGGAGTACCTTAACCGTCACCAATCGCTTCGAAATACGGCATACCTAGCGGTCAAGCAAGCACAGATGAGACAACACCTAGGGGCAAAGAAACGAAGAAGGCAACATACCCCAATAAAGATTGGCGAATACCTCCTGGTGCTAGCTGACCAACTAGCCACAACCTCTGGGAGAAGCAAGAAGCTACAACCGCGCTGGCGGGGACCTTTCCGGGTATTACTATATGATGATTTCACCGAAAGCCACACGGTAGCAATGGGGTCACGACACTTCAGAAAAGAGACAAGCACTTTCCACTGTTTGGTAGTAAAGAAATACCATTCAAATGACGACAACCGGTTCCCTGGACGATCCCATCCGCGCCTACCACCGATCTTAGTATGTGACAAGAAAGAATGGGAGGTGGAACAGGTCAAGGACCATCGAGTACGCTATGGGAAAAACCAATTCTGGGTAGGATAGAAGGGCTACCCATCGTCAGAGGATAGCTGGGAACCTGAGGAATGTTTGGAACATGCCAAAGGAAGAGTAGAGGACTGGTGGAACGAAAACAAACCCGGAGTCCACCGCCACATGGAAACAAGCTTCATCAGACCAGCATGGACGCCAGCATTACGAGACATCATCGAAGCCATGGAAGTTGACGATGCAGATGATGGTTTCTGGGCGCCATACTTAGACAGCGAATACCATTTAACAGGCAGCGAGAGTTGGGAAGCAACTGAGGAAGAAAGACGAAGCTTGGAAGAAGCGAGAGGATCTTTTTCTTACTAGTAAACTGACCAGAATGGGGAAAAATCACTAACTTGGAACCCCAAAGACAATACACCTCTCCGATTTCCTCCGCCTTTCTTGTCGTGCCTCCCTTGCCTGGCGCAGGTCGCTGATACACCAAGAGATCATCAACTCGATGCACCGGCTGGGTCCCATTTTCGTTTTCTGTTGTAAGGGATGTGAGCAGGTGGATGTTCGCCTTGGAGGAGAAACGGTTGATCTGTGGATACGCCTGGTGCGGAATATGGTAGAGCGGGTCTACTACCATGAGTATATTTGCAGGATGTGTTACGGGAACTGGGATCCTGAACATGATACCTGTATCGGTGGGCCGAATTGTTTAGCCTATTGTACTAGTTTTTAGTTTTGTTTTTATGAAACTAAGTTTTGTTTTTGGGGATGTAACCGGTACGGGTACTTGGTTATATTTAGTTTGTTTTACTTGTTGTTTTAAGTATCACTTGATACTTAGTTTGTTTTACTTGTTGTTATAAGTATCGTTTGATACTTAGTTTGTTCTACTTGTTGTTTTAAGTATCACTTGATACTTAGTTTGTTTTACTTGTTGTTTTAAGTATCACTTGATACTTAGTTTGTTTTACTTGTTGTTTTAAGTATCACTTGATACTTAGTTTGTTTTACTTGTTGTTTTAAGTATCATTTGATACTTAGTTTGTTTTACGTGTCGTTTTAAGTATCGTTTGATACTTAGTTTGTTTTACTTGTTGTTTTAAGTATCGTTTGATACTTAATTTGTTTTACTCGTTGTTTCAAGTATCGTTTGATACATAGCTTAGTTGGTGTTCAACGAGCAGGAGACATGTATTTAAATACTGAGCAAGTCTGGCTTTGGAAGAGCAGACTTCGACAGATAGTATTCAGAATATACTCAGTTGAACAGTTACTTCTCTATTGCGATCTTAAAGACCCTATCTAGTTTACAACCACCTTGAAGCCTCCGTTAGGCGCTCCTTATAGCTACTCCTTTGTACCTCTGCCGCCTACCGAGAACCTCATCGAACAGCTGACTGAGCCCCGGCCCAGACAGGTTACATTTGCCATGACAGTGAACAAGTCCCAGGGCCAGAGTCTAGATCAGGTTGGAGTGGATCTCCGCTCTGATGCCTCTACACATAGGCAACTTTATGTTGCTCTGTCACGTGTAACCTCCCTAGATGGTCTTACTCTATTACCATCCAGTACGACTTCCAGCACTACAGCAAATGTGGTGTTTCCTGAGGTACTCCAAGGATTATATGATTGTAAGTTCTATCTTTCCCTTTTATTCATATATCAACTCATGTACTAATATGAAAATCTATCGTAATATAAGCCTATTGGAGTATAAAATCTTAGGATGATCTACTTAGATATGAAGGTTTTTAAGTGGTTACTGTGGGCTCTTATGGTTTGTTGGTTCTACACCTTATGATGATACTTATTCTGAAGGTGCAAGTATATTAGTTTATATTCTTATGATTTATGATCTAAGTTCTAATGGCCTCTAAGATTTAAACTTTATACTAGGTGGTTTTGGTTTCTCTCTACCTTATGATGATCCTATTTCTGAAGGTACTTCTATTTCTAATTTTTACTTCTGTTATTCTCTTTACCATTCTCCTATTGTTCTCTATTCCTGTACTCTCTTGATTTCTTTATTCCTCTCTTCTTATCCTGCTCTACCTCTATTTTGTTGCATTCCCCCTCTTTGTTTCACAAGTTTTTTTATTATTTTTAAGCTCTTTCCTGAAACCCCATCTCCTAATACCTATGTTATAGACTTTTCCTACTACAACTTCAATAATCCTTATCCCTAAGAAACTTTATAGCATTACAAACTTTCTATGACAACAGTTGCCACTTACTTAAGTGTTCCCACCCACTTTACCACAGCAACCATAAATGTTCAATGTCAAAACTCAATATCACCTTATCTTACACCTAATATGATATTATTTAACCATTACCAATAGTTTCCAAATCGCCTAAATGACCCGTTCCGGAGGTACGGCCGGCTGCTAGTCTCTCTGTGTTGTCTAGTGTTCTATTTTCAAAATTGTAAGGTGTAATAGCCAGTTCCAGTCCTATTTGGTGTTGCTCATAGTCAGGAAAAGCAAGTGTGACGGAAACACAAGTATGAGACAATTTTTAATTTTGTAATTTTTTGTGGGTAGGCTTATATGATACAAGTTAATAACATCATCTCAGTATAGGTTACATTACTTCAAATCAATGCTACACAATCAGCATTATGGATAATAGAATCAGAAGATATATGTTCTATCCCACTAGACAAGAATTTTACTTGACCAACGGGATGTTCTGTTCGCCAGCAGGATATCCCCTTGGTCAAATAGGCAACTTGCCCAGTAGGATATTCAACTCAGAAAGTTGAACTTGGGTCATCCCATTTAACAAGTAGAAATTTTTAGACTCTCCCATAATCCTAATCATAATTAGCCCTATATTAGCTATAACTAATGATATACTTAAATTTCCACTAGTTCAAGGATGAGTATATCTTGAAATTGTATGAGACCATAATGTAAGAGAAGATGCCGCTGTAGCGAAAATAATCTTAAATGTTTTGTTCACTGCCATTCTACTGAACAAGATTGTGGTAATCCATCAGAACTAGTAGTTTATACGGAGATGGCACTGGTAACTGAGATTACTTGTAACTAGCATGCAGTATGCCAATGGCCAAGTTGAAGTTAGACACTTATGGTGGCAATTCTTATAAAACCTGTACAACTTTAACATGTTGCGGTAGTACTGTATAAAATTCTTATTTGAGCCTACCTCCTATTTCTTAATATTACAAGTTACTGTTATTATTGCAATGAATGTAGGGATTAGGATGGGGGAAAGTTTACTTTACCAGTAGAACATTCTACCGGGAAAGTAACCTACTTGACCAACAAGATATCCCCTTGGCTAAGTATAACTCTTTGCTGGTGGGATGGAACATATAAAAGTAATGACCCTGCTGGACTCGGATCTTATAGTAGACTATGTCTAATCCCATGCCCGAGGGCGGAAGGATTCCAGTTGGACTGGTCTGGTGACTCTACGAAGGGTTACCATGTGGACTGAGCAGATGGTAATACACAGGATATGAACTAAGAAGGTATACCGGGTAGGTAGGGAAAGGTCAATGCCACTGGTTCTGAAGGGCATAGAGGACCGCAGTATGTTACTCTACCTAAGGTGGATAGCTACCCAATCTGAGGTACCTCAGTTATCCTACGATGACATAGAAGTTACACTAATGTAGGATAGGAGTTACCATACCTAGAGCGTCTAAGGTTACACAAAATTCTCAGCAAAATCTTAGCAATGATTGCTACCCAGGATTATACTGGCGGTTCGAATATGGGCTCAATCGGGCTATCAGTTGTTGAGCTACGAATGGCGGAAAATCTTTCTTTAACTAAATGTTGGAAAGTTTCAGTCCAACATGCCCCCCTGGCGCCAATGCACTGACAATGTGTCATAGGCTAACAGAATAGTAGTTGCTAGTTTATTACTAATAGCTTGTGACTGAAAACTGAAGTGTAAAACCATATACGTTATTACAGCTAAGTTAACTGGAAATTGTTAACTAGATAAATGTGGTGTTATGGAGTGATTGCATGGTTACACGAAAAGTTATTCTTCAGTGCATACACCACTGGTAACGTTAAGGCCACCATGTTTATTGTACATTTCAAAGGATTAACTTTTGAGTTTCCGCTTCCGTAGTTGGCATATTTGGATGAATGATGCCTTAACAATAAAAATCTGAGCCACTGTACTGACCATCCTGCTAGGTTCATTATCTAGCCACTTAAGAGCTTAATCAAGGGGCTGCTTTATCTCCATTTTTTATGTTGCGTCTGTCATGATAATTGGTATCTGGTTGCTAATTTAAAATAGGATTGATACATACTCTCGGAGTAGATTTGGTATTACTTATACAATCTTTCCAAACAATAGTCCAGCAAAAATCATACTCTATTCACAAACTATGGTTAAGCTCAAATTATACTACATTCTCATACATTATTTAAGCATTAATTTTATGCTATTATTAACATGTATTATGTAAGCCTACCTACAAAAACTAAAACATTAAAATTACATCAGACTTGCTTTTGCATCATATGTGCTTTTCCTGACTATGAGCAAAATAAAATAGGAGAAAAACCAGTATCAATTCCTTTACGTATAAGTGTAAGTATTGTAAGACGATAGCCTTTATGAAAATGCCTAATAGTCAGTTCTAGGAGGATGGTTATAATTCCTTCTCCAGGACAGCCTATAGGTTGGTATTATGGATTATTCGGCTAGTAAATGAATAAGTCCAATAAATTGAGATAAAAACTAAACAAAAATGAAAAAAATTCTAGATCATAGAGTGAGTGGAAATTCCTATAAATCTATGGTCAATTTCCAGAAATGTTTAATGTAATTATAACTGGTCTTTGCAATGAATTTGGAAGCAAGTGTTTATTTTTTGGCGAGGGAACTTAGTAAGCACCCCATGAACACTTCTGTTTACTGGCTGTATAAATTCTCATACTTGATGACAAGGTTGCTGAAACCCTTTGCCCCTCTACAGGCGGAACTCTTTCTTACAGCTTCTTGGTAGGACCTTTGGCCACCAAGGAGCCTAATGCAATTGTTGGTTATATCAGAGTCTGAGTACTGCCTGTGCTCCACCCAACTTAAGTATGTACCACAACTTTGAAACTGTTAACGTACTACTGCATCAGCAAAAACTTTGGTTTGCATCCTGTGCGTCCCGTGCATCTGACACACAGGATGCACGAAAGACAGATTGCGAATCAGGACGCAACGACGTGCCGTCGTTGCGTCCTGATTCTGCGTTCCGTGCAGCCCCCAACCCTGGCGTCCCCGACCCTCCGCCCTTGCATCCTGGCTTGGTCCCGTTCCCACAACCGATATCCTGAGCGCCTCTGATTTGCCCATTGGGTATCCCGGTCACCTCCTGCCTTCTCCCCACCCGCCTCGCGACGTCTGATCTGACTCCTCTGCGCCATTCTACGCCCTGGTTCCTAGCACTCCTGTCGTGGCGCTGCCCTCTCGGCTAACCTAACGACTAAGTTCCTTCTTGATTTACTCCCTACTCCCGTGATCTCTCCGCTTTGCTCTCCCATATCCTGACGCCCCTTCCCATGTTGGCGTTGCCTCCCGAATCTTCACCATACGTCCAGTATCTTCAAGATCATAGTTCATATAACCTCAATCTTCCGGACGTTCATCTGATGCCTTACTCTCTATTCCCGACACTCTCCCAACACTCCTTATTTTCCTCCAGATTCTAGATACTCTCCCTTC
>QLOI01000595.1:0-38315 GCA_003313605.1 Tuber umbilicatum | reverse complement strand
GGAACCACGCAGGGGGGCTAGAAGGTGACGGTGTGAGGGGGCGCGCCAGGCCAGAGCTTCATCCAACACCAACTATTTGGTGCAATTTTTCTTTTTTCCCTACTAATTTTTTCGCTGGGTCATCCTTGTCGGTGGTGCCTAGGCGCGAAACCAGGGCGGTAGCCAAAATGTAAACTCGGGCCACTGGGAGGACATTGTATGGGAAAGGAAGCTGGTATAATAAGGAAGCCACCCCCAACCCGGTGTGTTTCTCCTCCTTCTCCTTTCTCTGAAGGTTGAAGCGAATTTCCAGACTCACCTTGGATCATCTGGTACAGCGATGGCAGCAAAACGGTCCCGCCAACAGAACTGTCGTTACTTTAACATCTGCCTGCTAAAATCTCGCCGTTCGACCAAAAGACCACCTCTCAATGTCGTCTGTGAGGTTGTTCTTCCACGGGAGGTGCACTCGCGCATCCTAGGACACTTGGAAACGTTGCATAAGGATCTCCTCGAGCCTTCATGTCCCACTTGCCTGGCAAGAGATCTCTCGTCCTACTCGAAAGTGTGCATGGAATGGCACGCGGCTGCCATACCACTCTTGTTTGTTACCACAGTGTCTCGATATGATATACCGGAGTTAGATGCTGACAAGTTTTAAATAATAGGTACGGTAAGATATATATTGCGGGGGGCGACTCGCCCGAGCTTCAGAAGCGGATGAAGATGCGGAACGGGTGCCGGGCATGGCTTCTCCGAAAGACACTACTTGCTAGGCCTGATTTTGCTGCGATGGTCAAGCAGTTGAAGTTGCCCGAATATCAAGACTTGACGGCCAGAGAGAGCAGGGAAAACAACAAACTCGTGGCATCAATAGTCCAGTTGTGCCCGCACTTGGAAAGATTGGAGGGGCATTATCCGGTATATAGGGTGGGTGTAAAGGATAGTCTCCAGACCGCGCTTCTCTCTCGAGACTTTTTGAAGGAGCACATTTGGACGATTGGGTCTGAGGGACCAATGCAGTTGGCCCAGTCGGAATCGTTCGCGAACGGGCATATCCGCTGGACTGGGCTGGAGACATTGGTTTTGCAAGGAGGATCCGGGAGCAAAGCCGGGTCGATGAGCCACCTCACCTTCGCGGGCCTATTCGAACGGCTTCCCTCACTCAAGAAATTACTTGTGGCTCGGTTCCATGATTACGAATTCGACGACAACACTCTCCTGGCCATACCAGACCAAATCGAGTACCTGCGATTAGAGGAGCTCCCCGGCGTAACGGACGCGGGTGTATCAGAGTACGTCGACCGAGTTTCCGTCCGCCGAAGGATCCGCTCGTTGTCATTGATAGAACTCGAGCTGCTCTCGATGCTTCTCATCTCCAAGATATTCTCCCGCCTGGTGCACCTCGAGAAGTTCACGCTGGTGCAGACTAGCAGTCCGCAGTTGCCCCCACAGTCATCGGCGGACAAGACCAAACCGGCGTTTGCGTCGGCGAGCCTACAGCTACTCCATTGGGATGTACTAATCCCTGGACCGGCCAACATCTCGCTCGCCCGTAGCATCCACTCCTCCGCCTTCCCGGCCCTGAAGGCTATCCGCGCGCCGTCAGACCACCACGGCATCATTCAGGCCGTTTGCAAGCCACTCGAGCAGATCGCCCTCCCCTTCGACAAGATCCAAGCCCACATCTTGACGGCGCAGCAGAAGCAGCGGGAGGCCAAGTATTTCTACCCGGAAACTCGATATTCCCGCTCACTTCCTCAAGCGCGGATAAACGCACAGGAGCGGATCGAGGCGGCGAGGCAGAGCACTTTTATGCGTATCGTGGTGACTGAGGGCACCGAAAAGGAAGGATTAAGCGTCGACTTGAAGGCGTTCATGGGTGACTGGAAGAGCAGAGTCATGTACGAGCTATTACCGGATCTTTGGGGTAGCGAGTTCGCTGTCCTGACGGTTGCGGCCCTGCTTGATGCCCGGGTATCGACGGAGTGGATCCCGGGCGATGGGGTGGGGATGTGCAGTGGCAAGTGGAATGCCACCAGCTTTGCTTCTGGGAGAGGGGTCAAGTGGTGGGGGCATACTGAGCGGACTCCCGGGATGAGGGATATGGAATTATCTATGCTGTTTTAGTTCTTTTAGGCATTATTTTCTTTTGTGTGTGTGTGATTTGCTGATTGGAGTTTTTGGGTCTTTGGATTTGGGATTTGGGCGTTATGAAGATTACGGGGGGGGGGGAAGACAAGGAAAAGTTGGGGAGGTTATATTGGCAACTTAATTGGGTGACTAGGAATCTGGTGTTAATCTAGTGCGTGGTGGTTTTATTCGTTTGATATGTTCTCAATGGACAATAGTGCGATATTTGTATTAATGTTTTACGCTCTCTTACCGGGGATAGGGGCTCCGGCCCCGGCTCTTGTATTTCCGCCAAAGTATCATTTTAAAAAACAAATACGAATTTTATACGACTTCTACCTCCCTCTTTCCGGCTCCAATCCGACCACTCGAACCCCCCCCCCCCTAATACTCCCCCCGCTGCGTAATCATCCAGGCAAGACTCATTGAAGAAACTACCAACGGTCCCGTTAACCCGGCACCCAACCTATTCCCCAAATTAGCCACAATCCCTCTTCCAAGAAATCCAAGAGCCAGAATACTAACCCAGCACTCCCAAAAACCAACCACTCGCTAACAAAGTGTCCCCCAGCAACGGCGTAGCTCCACAACGCGAGATCGTAAACGACGGGGTCCTGGATGTGGTAGGCAGCGTAGATGCGCAGGATTGCGCTGAGCACGGTCCATGTGCCGAAGGTGCGGGACGAGAGCGATGTCACCTCGTGCGGGCGCGCGCAGTATATGCGCCTGTTGAAGCGCAGTGTCGAGTAGGCTTGTAGGGAGTTGCCGAGGGCCACTACAGCGACGAAGAGTAGCCATTTTGGAAGTAGACCGGGGGTTTGAGGGAGGTAAGTTGTTAGGTGGTCCATTGTTTTTTTTCTTTTCTTTGGGGGTTTTTGGTCTTGGTGGGTGGTGGTGCTGAGGCTCTGTGGGAGTGAGGGTGGGAGGGAAGAAAGGGAGGAAGGGGGAAGGGAAGGGCGGGTAGTGGTTGTTGTGTGTTTGTTGTGTGTTGATTGTCGGGGTGACGTGGGAGGAAGCTTAACCATGCCTTTGTCGAGTTCTGGTTGGACTTTCGGGAGAGAAAATTCCCGGCTCCCTCCTCCCCTGCCGGTTAGTAAGCATTAGCAAGAGGATAGGCTCTTTACTTTGAAGCGTAGAACATCGGCATCGTGGACGAAGCCGATATTCCATCTCCGATCGGAGGATTTGTTTATGGTACCTTATTCTAACCTGGTGGGGTATGGATTTACCGTTTATGTAGATTATTAGTCGTACGTCGTGCGAGGTTGTTTCTGTATTCCAATTACATTACCAAGCATGGAAAATGCCCATTCTCGTGCAACGAAAGAATAGTCTAAACAAGGATAACGAACGGGGAACTGCAGTTCTTTCGACACCGATGGGACTCGAACCCACAGTTTTTGCCACCGGAAAGCAGCGCGTTAGCCATTACGCTACGGTGTCCGAGTGGAGAGGTTGATCGGCCTTGCAATTGTGGTCGTTGAGCTGTGTCCCAGTGGAGGAGTGATGGTTTGTGTTTTGGTCCTGTGGCTTGCTTTTCGGTATGATTTATGCCGGGAGCCTGCTCGGGAGCGCTTGGGCTTGTTTCATCTGGGTGGGAGCTATTTGTTTCGATTCTTTTGTTTTATAGAGGATGAAGAGTGTAGCTTTGGTGGGTTTGTTTGTTTGGTAACTCAGGGTTTTGTGGTTGATCGTTAGGATAAGCATTTACACCGGGCGTTAGGATACCGGTATCGGTCGGTAATGGGCTGGCTCCTTTCGGATTATCACCACCTATATATAAATAGTAGACTTTTGAACCTGTCTTGTTAGTTGAATAATTGGACACCGCAGTTCTCGCCCCCGTGGCCTGGTGTGTTCGGGCGCTCTTCGTCAACGGTTCGCGGAAACATTCCTCTGCCCTCACTTCCCGAAGACCGCCGAGAGAGAGATCCAAGGCCATCTTTCTGCCGTCATAGCTCGATTTGCCCAATGGTTTGGCATGGAGCTAATTGGTATGATACTTGCATCATAGCGATATCTTGTGATATCTGATGGAATTTGGGGAGCCGCAGTTGAGGGTTCAAACTGAGGAGATCTTTCGACGCTTCAACCCCACTGACGGACATGTCCCACCTTCTATTATATGCTGGGTACAAACATCCTCTTCACCCCCATCCCGCCCTCTGTTGGCTCGCTCATCTCATATTAATACCTCGTCTGGGACTAGCAGCAGGTAGCGAGTGCGAGAAATGAACAATCGTGAAGTCTTAGACGATATTTCCCACCGTCGGTATAATCCGCTTCGCGGATCATGGATTCTCGTTTCACCGCATCGTACGAAGCGGCCGTGGCAGTAAGATTTGAAACCCCTGCCCTGTTTTTAGGGAGATTGAAGGGCTGATAGAATTATAGGGGTCAGAAGGAAGCCCCCTCTAAAACGTCGCTTCCGGCATTTGATTCTTCGTGTTTTTTATGTCCTGGGAACCCCCGGGTAGCCGGCGGCACCAATCCGGCATACTCGGAGACATTCGTTTTCGTCAACGACTACAGTGCCGTGAAGGAGGATCAGCCGGACTATGTTCAACCAGAATCCGGAGGTAGATTCATCTTACGGAGTGCGAGAACAAGACGCAGAGGCTTACTACTACGGTGATTCAAATAGGCAAGCACTCCCTCCTACAGGCCACTGGTGTTCGAGGCAAGTGCTACGTAATATGCTTCAACCCATCCCACAACCTCACCCTGGCAGACTTACCGGCCGAGATGGTGGTCCCGATCATCAAAACCTGGACAGCACTCTACGCATCCCACCTCCCCAAATCATCCCCATACTACCAGGTGCCAGCGGCAGAGCTCGGGATCACGGTTCCTAGAGATCAATATACCTACATGCAAATATTCGAGAACAAAGGTGCTGCTATGGGTTGCTCGAATCCGCATCCCCATGGTCAGGTCTGGGCGACCACCGGCATTCCCGAGGAACCCAGTCTGGAGATTCGGAACATGAAGGAGTACAAGCGCAAACATGGGACTGGGTTGTTGAAGGACTATGTGGATCTTGAGATTGCAAAGATGGAGAGGGTTGTGGCGCTCAATGACCATTTTGCAGCTCTGTGCCCTTGGTGGGCTGTATGGCCGTTCGAGACTATGGTCATTTGCAGGAGAGAGGTGCGTAGCCTTCCCGAATTGACTGAGGTGGAACGGGTTGGGCTCTCGGAGATTATTTCTATCGTCACGAAGAAGTACGACAATTTGTTTGAGACGAATTTCCCTTATAGTGAGTAAAATTAGCTGGAAGCTGTTGGTTTGACCAGCTAACCGTGCTACGAAAGGTATGGGAATACACCAGGCACCACTTGACGGCGACCCGGAAGACCGTGAGGCGTGTCACCTGCATCTACATTTCGTCCCCCCACTACTCCGTAGCGCCACAGTGAGGAAATTTCTCGTCGGGTAGGAATTACCCACCTCCTTGTGCCCTCACCACTCACTAAGAAAGATAGGTACGAGCTCATGGCCGAGCCACAGCGTGATATCACCCCAGAACAAGCAGCGGAGAAGCTGCAGGACCTCAGCGGTGATGAGGTTTATAGGGGGAAACTGATGAATAACACTGAAGCCTGAACTCTCAATAGGAGGCTTGACCATTCTATTTTTCTAGATTTTAAGGGGGAGTTTCTTTTTATGTTCGCGGCTGGTGAGTTTTTCTCACACAGTTGTGGATATAAATCAGTACACCCTTGTCTGAAACGTAGTTTACTTCCACTTTAGCTATGCTTTATAGGGCTAAATGCTGCATGTTGCGTGTTTTCCTCACCTCAGAAACAGGATTCCGTCATAACAGGTCATTATCACAGCATATCACTAAGAAATGCCAAATGCCACTTGCTCTAGTTGCCATGCCCCATCTAAAGTTCTCGCACCTTGCCCTTCCTATTATCAAGATCTATACAACACATAGACGGTTGTGGTGCCGTCCGGTAATCCGTTCCGTCAAAGAACCGCTTGCCCGAAGGTCACTAGGGAAACAAGAAAACAAACAAAAAACATCCTCCATCCATCCTTCGAACCAGATATCAGATGTACACGGTTTCATATCATACCAGTATCACAGAATTCCGCGCTCTACACGACGCCCTAAAAGACAAGATACCAATGCTAGCGCTGTTCAAAGAAAGTGACAGTCTATGATTCGCGCATTTCTCACTCGTGTTCGGGTCAGAACAAGCGCTGGTAACTCTACCGACGACACCCAGAACACCTGGATACCAGTCTTGGGCGAGAGTTTTCAAATGGCAAATAGGGGAACTTGAATGTGTCAGGGTCGATTCACCAAGGTTGAAAGGGTGTCTTTACATGAATGATATTGCCATGGGAGTTACCGTTGGAGTGCGTATATCCACCTGGATGATTACCTGTAAGGTGTCTCCACTGCGAGCTCGGGCTCCCGCACACATCCGAGCTTTCGGTATTGTTCTGGCATAGCACTTTCCTTGTGAGGGTATGGCTCTTACCTTCCGCTTCCAGGTTTTGTTCTTTGGTATCTTACATATCTTCGGGCCTGTTCGGAAGGCAGCTAACCAGAAGGTTTGGGGGTGGGGAATTTTGACTTCGATCGACTGGCTGTTTTTGGTATCGGGGTTGGTGTTTGGCGATGCACTAAACTATAGTTAATAGGGAACTAGAATCCTGGAAAAGTCGGTCGAAATCCTCGAATTTCAAAAGTTAAACTAACTCTGGAGGTGATTTTTGAACAAAACTTTGGTTGCTTTCTTCGAGTAACATTTGCTGCGATATGGCGGCCGTATGATTTGGTAATAACGCTCCGGGACTGACCCTTGGGCGTGGGAGGAGGGGCGCTCTTGATAGGGTAAAGTGAAAAATTGGCAATGTCTTACGTTAACGAATTTATTCACTATAATAGTATTATTATATGCCCAGAAGTCACTTTAAACCTGAGCTCGATAGTATTCCATTATCCGCTTTTTCTGCTAGCTTTCTCGTTGCGGACTTAAGTCAATGCCCGTGTTTTCAGAATGCCACAATGTCCATCTAGTCTACCCCGGGAGAAAACTGGCTACCATTCAAGAACGCCAGTGGCGCAAAACAAATCATATTTCAAAGAGAAGATTTGAGAAGAGGAGAGAAATTACTTGGAAGGGGAGGTTAGGAGGAATAATCAGTCACGAAGTTATGAATTTGGGAACATGGACCCAGGTTGATTATAGGATGGAGACGAGGAACCAACTGTTGGGGTGATCTAATAAGGTATATATAGATAGATGTAAATTTAATGGGCATGATGAAGTACGGATTTTTTGTTTTAGGCCCTCTTCAGCACACAGGAAAAATGACATTTTTCAGACTTTTATAGTCATGAAGTTTAAAATAAGTGGAGACCAATTCGGCATTTATATTGAAATGGAATTAAATTAAATTTAGTATATTATTTTTATGGTATTCTTTTCGTAAAATAAGTTAAGTATTAAGGCATAATGGAACAATTAAAATAAAATATAATTAGATGACTAATATAAAGAAAGAACTATAGAAGCATTACAGGACTGACAAAAATTGTAGTCATGGACCATGTCCACTATTTTCCTTGCAATTGAAATTATAACATCATACCTACAATTGTGGCCCCCCCCCCCCCCCTCCTTGCCCCCTTAGGGGCTTCCTTCTTCTACTTCTTCTTGTCCCTGTTTTGGACTCCCACCTCTCTTGTTTCTTTGCATCTCACTTAGGTTCTCAGGGTTGGTCACTTCTCTTGCCATTACTTCAGATAGCTGGGATGCGGTTTGTAGTAGGTAATATTATGGTCAGCTATCCTCACTTGGCTTCCAGGAGGCTTTACTTGATTTTGCTGCTCTCCCCCTTCCCACCCACTCCACCTACCACTAGTATTATATCCAGAAATGACACTATCTCTTAGAGAAAAAGGGGCTATATAAGGGACGCAGTAGCAGAGTTGGTTGAGTATTGTATCAATATAAATGGAATTTACATTTGGCAGATTGGATCCGTGTCTGGATGGGAGCTATCTGCTCCACCTGACTTGTTTGTCCACTTCCTCCCATTGTGTGCTCTCATTACTTGCCCATGCCCACAGCATTAAAAGGTGTATTATTACTTTCTTCTACACCCAATACGCCCAGCACTGATCTTTTTCATCTGGCCTCTTTTCTCAGCATTCCTTCCATCCTGTGTCTCCTCTACCCTTCCCGTCTTGTGTACATCCACCTGCAGACTCATGCCTGCCTTTCCTGCCTAATGTGTACTCCATTTACACTCTTGCACCTGACCAAAGCCCGCTGTTTCTCTTCTGCCAGTTGATATCCCAGCTCTTCCTCACCATCAGCCAGTTTACTGTGGACTCTTTATCTTTTTTTCTTTACTTTATTTTCTTTCCTTTACAGTTTGATATGTGCAGTTGAATCCAGAAAGTCTTCACACTCCTAAACGGCAATCGTACAACCACAACCCAACATAGAAAATTTAAAAAACAATTTAGATAACTCAATTAAAGAAATGATAATAGTATAGCTAGTAAAGAATAGAAAATCTTTTTACCATCTTGTATGGCCTCCAGCTGCATCCAAAACAGCCTGAATTCTCTCTGGCATCCTATTTATCCAACTATTCAAAGTCCCTTGGGAAATCAACTCCCACTCCTCCTTTGCTGCCTCAAACAATTCAGCAGCACAGCACTATGAGGCCCTCTCTCAAGTCTGGAGAATCTCTTAGTAAGGACTCTTTTGAGTAGAGCACAGGTTTTCTCAATTGGATTAACATCTGGTGAGTTGAGTGGCCAGGTGAGTTTTTTGTAGCCACAGTCAGACTCTAATTTTCGATTTTCCTCACCACCATGCCAGGAAGTATTGTCTGCTGCTATGCAGATGTTGTTAGAAGGTCTATCCAGACCTTCCATAAAAGAGATGAGGTAGGGCTGGTGGATGTCCGTTGCATATTAGTAGGAATTGAGGTCAAGTCTGTCTCTTTTGCTGGTTCTTTCCTACTTCCTCTTCTTCCTCACAAGAATGAACTCAGTCCTCCCCTCCATCCTGAATGCAGCATATACCCTAATGCTAGTCCTCTCAGACTTAAAGCTAGGCTTTAAGTTTTTTCTTCCTGCTTTTCTCCAGATCTAACTTTGACTTTTCTACTAGTAGGATTTGGATCATAGATGGTAGTAGCTTCATCCATAAAAGCTACACAATTCCATGCCCCTCTCCAATTCCTCTTTCTTCTAGCAAACTCCTTTCTCTTCTTCTTTTGTTCTTTCCTCCACAAAGGCTATTTTCTGGGTATCAGAAGCTTAAAACCAGCTTCAGATATGTGTAATGAGGGCTCCCTGTAGGAAGATGGATTCCAAGGATGCGGCCGTACCGAAGCTTTCTTCTGACGCAAAATGAAGACCAAATATGTAAGAGAGAAAACCTTAATAGTGAAACTTAATATCGTTAAGCCGCAGCTTTACTCAATAAGCTCTCGAGAGGATAGTTGATCGTCTTAGGAGAGGAGGTCTTGCATATACTTAAGTAGAATTGTATTGCCAGCTCCTCTCTATTACTGCTAAGCTCACCACTATCGTGAGAACACCCATCTCCTCTGGGCCTCAGGCTAACTTCCTTCTGAATGTCAGCCGGCTCTGCTAGTTTATTATCCGGCGTGAAGTGTTCATGCAGCATCCTGATACAATCATCCGGCTGCAGGAGAAAACTCTTCACATTGTTGTTCTGTTAGTGGCAAATCAACAGGTTACTGATAAGCTAGTCTAAAATTGAACTCTCTGTCCCATACGTATTCATCTATGCAAGTCCTGTAGACTACCATTCTAGGGTGCCACTAGGATTTTGCAAGTCTATCATCTTCTACTATATTCGACACGATAGCTCAGTCTACGGACTGTGGCGCAAATCTCTTGTAGGATCACTTCCTGGATTGCCCGCGGGCAGTTGGCCCATGTTTCTCACTGTCGCGCAAGCAAGCCTTACCTCTCAGCACTGTGTTAGTCATTCCGTCTGCAATGAATTACTACCAGATTCGCTGACTTTTACCTCCCGCTGCATCAGGCATGTACTGCCTCGTCTGCTGGTATATTCCTGTTTGCCATACTCATAGTGTATGGTACAATATCGCACATGTCAGGCAGACCATAGGACCATTGATCCGGTCGAGAAAATCGTGCGCAGCTATGCCCTGCCTTCTCTTTCTGGCGAAATACTTACCGTAAATCGTATCTGGAATCTGTGGGGCAAGGAATCGCCTTGTCACTACCTGCGTCAGGTTCGATCGTGATTAGTATGGTCACCATGTGGAGTCGCAGAGAAAACGGACCTCATACCCTTCCGGGTCGCACATAAATCTATCCTGTTCAAGCAGGTAATCCATCCTACGCGCCCTTGCTGCAGGATCCTCCAGCAGTTTGTATAACTTTACGATATAAGCCTTCACATGGTATACGAAATGTGATCGTGCTGTGGAATGATTTTGGCGTATCTTTCTATGTCAGAATCCCACTCTGCATCTAGCCGCGCCCACAGGAGTCGACTTACCACTCTTATGCTCAGCTCTGAGGGTCTGATATATCCCGAGTCTGAATTCCTCTTCACTGCGGCATCCTAGACTTTCATCACCAGGCCAGTCAAAGTAACAACATTCGGGAGTAGATCCTCGAAAATAGTGTGCTTCATGATGAGTGACTTTGAAAGTTTTAACATAGCTCATTCTGCTCCTGTCACTAGATTTCGCCGCGAGTTGATTCCTGTGACCCTGCCTCGCCATGGTAGATTTGGGCCACTGGCTGGACTAGAGGTATGGATATCTGACGTAGAAGTACTCCAGCTGTGTAGTGGCGACAAAAACGGTAGCCCATTGGATGATCGAAGTGCTAGAGGACTACAGGACCTGTCGCGACGTATTCGCCCACAAGGTGCTAGAGTCTGAGGAGCAGGATTGGCCGCTAGTGATGCGGATTCAAAAGAAATCCGGACTGTCGTCGTGCAACCCTTTCGATATCAGTTCATTCCCTGAGACCCATCAGTACATCGGGACTCAGTGCTATCCAGAATATTGAGGTTTCCCGTAATAAGTTCTGGGTCCAATTCCGCATCATAAGATCTCTGTGAGTTTTGGTACTCGCCGCTACCATCGTCACTCAGATGAACGGATTCTGTGTCTTATCGGCCTTCGGGTTCAGCCTCTGGTTCCGTATCCACCGGGGTCTGGATTGTGTTCTTCCAAAGGCGCTTTGGGGGTCTTGCCAGTTGCGCGCTTACAGTTGCTGGTTTCGTGTAATGGGGGCTCCCTGTGGGAAGATGGATCCCAAGGATGCAGCCGTACCAAAGCTTTCTTCGTATGTAAAATGAAGAACAAATATGTAAGAGAGAAAACCTTAACGGTAAAACTTAATATCGTTAAGCCGCAGCTTTACTCAATAAGTTTTCCAGAGGAGAGTTGATCATCTTAAAAGAAGAGGTCTCGCATATACTTATGTAGAATTATATTACCAGCTCCTCTCCTTTACTCCTAAGCTCAGCACTATCGCGAGAATGCCCATCTCCTCTGGGCCTCGGGCTAAAATCCTTCCGAATGTCTGCCGGCTCTGCTAGTTCATTATCCAGCGCAAAGTATTCATGCAGTATCCTGATACATACATCCGGCTGCAGGAGAAAACTCTTCACATCGTTGTCCTGTTAGTGGCGAACCAACAGGTTACTGATAAGCTAGTCTAATATTGAACTCACTGTCCCATACGTGTTCGTCTATGCAAGTCCTGTAGACTACCATTCTAGGGTGCCACTAGGTTTTTGCAAGTCTATCATCTTCTACTATATTCGACACGATAGCTCAGTCTACGGACTCCGGTGATGAGGCACTTAAGTCATTGGCTTACACGGCCGGTACTCGTAGCCACTGACGTTAAGTGCGTCTATCAAGACAAGACTACTACGCTCTAGAGTTTGCTAACAATCTCCAGACACCTTACAGTTTTTCAGGAACATTCGGGAGTCGAAGGTCTACCACTTATCCGGAGGCCTCCCGGGCATCTGGTATACCTCACATACCTAACACCGTAGGCTTATAAGGATCAGTGGTGTATGCACTCAAGAATAACTTCTCGTGTAACCATTCGATCACCCCATGCCCCCTCATATATCCTGCGAACAGCTTCCTGTCGACTGGACGGCGACATCATATACAGTTTTACGCTGCAGTCTTCAATCATTGGCTATTACTAGTAAACTAGCAACTACCCTTCTGTAAGCCCATGATACATTGTTCATACTTCAGGGCCAGAGGGGGGTATGGGCCTCAGATTTTCCAATGTTCGTCTAAGGGAAAACTTTTATCAGTTCGTAATTCAACAACAGATTACCTGATTGAGCCCATATTCGAACCTCTTGTATAATCTCGCATAACAAACAATCCTATAATTTCGTTTGGAACTTTGCGTAACCTTTTATGAGCGAGGTAGTGTAACTCCTATCCAAAAGTAGGGTAACCACTTTGCCAAGGTAGGGTAACTACACTCCCTAAGATAGGGTAACTTCACCCGGACTCTCGGAAGCCTTCCAATCCCGCAGCGTAAGCTTTTGCTACCTACTCGCGGTGTCGGCTGACTGTGTGTACTACCTTGTTGCCTATGCATCATGTAGTAGGTTAATGAATGTCAAGTCAGTTGAGCTTTATAAAACGTAGGTAACTTGTGTGAATCCCGGGTACTGTAGAAATGAGGAGTTTGTGTGGTTCCTAGTATTCGATAGGACACGTCGGGTCTTATACCCTAGGACTTACGCCAAGGTTAGGTTGTGTTTCTCTGATCACAGATTATCACTTGGTATTGGATCCAAGATTTGCCTGCGGTTCCACCAGTGTTCTACACCCGGTTGTTGATATAGATATTCCTAATTATCATTGGACTCATAATCCAAGGATAAAATAATCAGAGGTAATGAAGGTGCTGGTAAGGGAGCCTAGTAATATGTACAAATGGTATCTGATTTTTCAAGAATATTCAAGATGAAGTTCTGAGCGACCAGTACCAGTCTGAATGGCACTGGTATATGTTCTCGGGAGTCGGATGGAACAAGACGTAGTGACTCGACCATGAATTAATTAGCTGGAATGAAGGTGTCCTGAAAGTAGAAAGTTGGGCTAAATCTAGCTACATAGGGTGATTCTTAGCGACGCTATTTCTCGCGAGCCACGCGCTATGGCTAAAATGGTTTTACGATTATCAAGGCTCATCTCCGAACGTTGAATCAACACTTGTAGGTGCTTGAAAACTGTCTTCAAGTACTCATACTGACACTGGTGGCAGACACTAGGCCAGATGCCAATGTAAGGGGACCTATGGCGATCACTACCTTCACATATCTTTCGAGTAGTACTAGGCCTGAAAAGTCGAACTAGCTTGGAATATAAGAGACTGACATGAGGGCGTCCAATAGTATCATTACGATTTATTGCTATCAGATCTAACTTTATAGGAGAAAATAAAAAAATACTGAAGCAAAAATCACCTCCCGCTATTACGACGTCTCCTACTGGGCCGGAGAGCTTTACTGGGGGTGTCTGGTAAATCAGGTGCTGGCAGAACAAGCACAGGAACGGTGGTCGCAGAAGCCAGGGGGACAGGCGCAGAAACGGGGGTCATAGGAGCCACTGGAACAAGCGCAGGAATGGTGGTCGTGGGAACCGGCGGAACAGGCGCAGAAATGGAGGTTACGGGAACTGGGGCAACAAGAGCAGAAACGGTGGTCGCAGGAGCTAGGGGAACAGGTGCAGAAACAGGGGTCGTAGGAGCCAGCGAAACAGGCGCAGATACATTGGTGGCAGGAGCTGGCGGAACAAGCACAGAAACGGGGATCGCAGGAGCTACCGGAACAAGCGCAGAAATTGTCGTCGCAGAAGATGACGGATCGCGAATTGGCAGAGGAGCAGCAGAAGGACTCAGGCAGTTCTCAGCGCCATCGTTCCCAGGCCGGACACGGAGTTGTCGTCGGGTAGTTGGCACAGCCTCCTCAGGTTGGGGACTGGTAAGGTACTTCGCCATCCACGCGTGCTCTTGTATTAGCTGCTGGAAGGATCTGTGCCTCTCTTGCGCAGATGGCCCCAAAGACCTGGAGCCCAGATCCTCGTCCTCGTCCTCATCCTTTGTGTGTGATTAGCTACGGAGTTAACTGAAAGCAGGTTAGGATTGGGAACTTACGTCCTCCTCTTTTTCCTGCACGTATTCTCCCGGAAGCCAGTCTTCCTCTTGCGGAAGTGAGACTTCCGCCCTCGAATGGCACCACTTCTCCTCCCTCGGACGCCACTCCTCATCTTCGTCCTCCTCCACCTCCCTCGGACGCCACTCCACCTCCTCCTCCTCCTCCTCCCCCAACCTTTCCTCCTGTTACATGGCCCTCCCAATATCTCCCGCTAGCCAACTGCGATTCCAGACCTCGCGGTCGAAAAACGGGTGTCTGCCATTGGCAGGCGTGTGGGTCAGCTCCTCTCCCTGATTGTCCGAAAGGGCCCCCATGCCCATTAGGTCCAGGGGATGCTTGCCGTCATTGGCAAGCAGCCACGCCAGGACGTCATCATCTTTATATAAAAAGATGAGCTCTCTGAGAGGGAGAGACTCAAAGGGCGCCCGGCTAAGAGCGTGTGCGCCCTCACCTGTCGCCCCAATGAGATATCGGGGACACTGGATATCCCCCTCCACACGTTGCCCCTTGACTAACCCGAGCACATTTTTCATGCTCGGTGATGCCTGGACTCCCCAGGCGATTCCCCGGTCAGAGTCGGCGGCACACCAGGGGCAGTCAAGAAAAGGATGGTTACCTTCAAGAGCGCCTCTCCGGCGAACAATGTGGATCCGTATTGCCCTTGGGCAATATTCGGACCTCCAATTGGGTTGGGCCACTTAAGAGTTGTGTTAGCACAAGGATGGGAAAAAAAAAAAAAAAAAGCACGGAGAACACTTACTCGGAGGTTCCTCGACCTCACCAACAACCGCCAGCTCCGCGCGTAGACGCTCATTCGTTGTCCGAAGTTTCTCAACCGTGTCCCGGACCAAGATCATCAGATGACAATTAACTTCGTTCACGTCATCAGGCCGGTGCTTGGTCTTAACAAGCTCGATCCGGTCCGTGACGTGACGAAGTCAGCGGGCCTACCTTAGAACCGACTCCAGTTGGGAGTCAGTCATGCGGTGGGGGTCCATGGGGCACGCTGTCATGTTGGCTCTGTTCACCTTGCACCAGGTTCTGGAAAGGCCAGAGCTGCCATGAGGTCTCTGGAACCTACACCAGCTTTTGGTGTATGCTATTTCGCCACAGTGCCCCCTGATTGAAGTACAATAATTACTTAGCTTGACATATACTCACTATGCATATAGATGACGATTTTAACTTACGAGGTGTCCTCCACCGCCGGTTCAAAGTGCGGGGGCTCTGCAGACAACTTACTCTCACCACTGGTGATATAAAGATTAGATCAGTTTGGGAGACGTAGCAAAGATGGAGAATGATTGCTTACCAGGATTGCTGTACCGGTGTTCGGGCATGTGGCGACGCCAGCGCTCTACACTTGGTGGTACTGCTGTAGATTTCCTCAAGCTAGGTGGCGGAACGTTTACCTCTCCCCACGTCACTTTCCTGGAGGACGTCAGCTAGTTCAAGTTGGCGTCAGAGTGCGGAGCGCATGTCAATGATATTCAACGGATGATTATTAGAGGTAGTGTACCCATACGTTCTCAAAGGCTTTCTTCCCGATTGCTCAGTTGCTAATCTTTTTTTTTTTTTTTTTCAATTGAGGGGTTCTAGGTTATAGAATGCGCGTGGGGGGACATGGTGACGTTGGGGGTGGATGTGAGGACGTTTTTTGGTCAGAAAGCAAAGGAAAGATGTTTAGGTGATGAAATCAGGGAAGAAGAAGGATGGGAAGAAGAGATTGGAGACCGGTATTTAGGTGACGGGGAGAAGCTGGCCAACATAGGTGGCTGGTGGGGAGAACATCTTGTAGGGTGTAAGGGCACACAGCGCTAGGGCTGGTGTACGAGCACAAATAACGATGCCAAGACATCATCACACGTTGAATGCTTTTTTTGAACGATTTACAGACTAAGCTTTCTGCTCACTATGAAACGTCCTCCGAGAGACTACTCACTATGAAATGTTCTCACAGAGACTGTAATCTTTTGTTTACATAATACAATTCTAAAAGTACTATTGGGATGTGTATGGACGCTTGTGTAAGTTTCATACACCGAAGTTTATGAAATCAGGTTTTGAGCTTCACACTAGTCCTTCCGCCAACAGGCGTCCACTACCCTAACCTACCACTGCCAGCGCACTATCTCGTCGCATACTGTCACACTGGACTTAGACACCCATGCCCAAAAAGGATCTCGCAACAAAAGACTTTACCTTACGAAAAATATATATATAAGGGATACATCTGAAGAACTGAAGGATACGTTTTGTCCTATTGTCACAATCCTATGATAAAGCGACCCGCTAATAGATCCACTAGTTTGATAACGCGTCTAATGCTTTAATTCTGAGGCTCTGTCAGCACATGGTCATCTCTATAGTTATCGTCGCTACCGGCGTCCGGTGTACATGCCCTGGTAAACTTCTGACACGCGGTTGGATCTGCTAGGCTGTCCATATAGGATACAGCGTCCTGCCTAGTAAATGGGCGCCCTCATAGTGCAGGCTTTTCCACTCTTGGGTCACCCTCGTCTCTGTAACAATATACTAGGAGATCCAATAAATCCCTGTCCACTGGATTTGAAAACAGTCAGACGCGCATCAATTCACTCCCTTCGATGAAAACGAAGTTCAAGTATGATAGCAGATCCTCTGGATGCTGGCGAAGCAACCTGGCGCCTTCACTTGTAGCTCATAAGATATAGCGAATCTGTCAGATTGGTACCCATCTCACAATCATGGCGCACAATCCGGTAATATGGGAGGAATCTAACTAAGCAAATCATATACCTGTGATGTTAAGGGGTTACCAAGAAAGTGATTGATAGTTGGGCGATCCTCCTACAAAGCTACGTTCTGCGCCATGCATACCCACACTGTGGTTGACGGCTGGACCTTAACTATACGCACCGGACGGGGGTGCCCGAGCAATGCGTTCCAATCTACATTTTCTCAGTCAGTAAATGGAGTCTCAAATATAACTATTGGTAGGGAAATTGACTAACCCGTTTGAACATTGTCAGAGTGTGCCTGGCGGTGGGGTGCAAGTGCAACTGGTTGAGGCACATTCCGGCCATCGATGGCAGCTGGCACTCTTTTCGCTGCCAATTCTAGAACACGACGTCTTTTAACCCTGGGTTCTTCTGGAACCGGACGTCTGTTGCGTGTAGGCATTTCATAGAGGTCACTCTCATATTCCTCGATAGCCGTGGGTCCTTTTGTCATAGATCCTGGAACTGGACATCTTTCGACCGGTGGCTCTTCTGGAACTCGACGTCTTTTGAGTGCTGGCTCTTCCAACAGTCCGGCGTCATTTTCGTCCTAGATAACTAGGAGACTTTTCGCCGCCGATTCTTAAAAACGATGTCTTTCAACCCTGAGCTCTTCCGGAACCGGACGTCTGTTGCGTGTAGACGTTTCATAGAGATCACTGTCATCTTCCACGATAGCCACGAGTCATTTTGTGATGGATCTTTGAGCTGGATGTCTATTGATTGTCGGCTCTTCCAGTAATCGACGCCCTTTGGGTGCAGGCTCTTCTAAGAGTTCAGCGTCATCTTGTTCGTCGATCTGCACGGGTCTTTTTGCGGCAGATTCTTGAACCGGACGTCTGTTGCGTGTAGGAGTTTTATCGAGATCACTGCCTTCTTGGGCTTCCTCTTTAAGTGCAAGTCTTCTTGTGACAGATGCTTGAACCGGATGACTTTCACCCTGGGCTCATCCGGAGCATTCATACCCTATTGGTTTGTGGCGCCCAGCTGCAGCAACCTCTGGTCAACAGGGACTTGCGCTGGGACGGTCATTGGAGCCCCTGGCGCTGGTTGATAACCACCTTTTTTAAGGAAGTCTGTTAACTTCTTCCCACAGTCCTTAATAAGTGAAACGAAGACCTCCTCGATCTCGCGCCTCCGGTGTACATTATTGGCACCAAGCCCTTACAAGGACATCACATGCTGGGCCCAATCTCCTCATCCCGTGGAATGTTTGGCTGAAATCATCGTTCGGGAATGTATTGATATTCGCGAAATTCCTTGCCAACATCTGGTCCTTGACGGTATTTCGCCACACCGCATAGAGCTCTCTGCTCAGTCCATCGTCAGTGAAGTTAAGCCAGGTCTTATACTAGGCGATTTTTTTATTCCCACTCCTCGCTGTGGTACTTGCGCCAACAAGAGCGATTGGTGGAAGCTGGTAAACGTGTCCCAACGGAGCTATGTATCTCTTTGCAGGGATTGGCATGTGGACATACTTGATGTCATTACTTTGGGCCATCTCTGCTGGTTCATTCTGCGTGATAAAGTAATTGATGTGGGTGTTGTAAATGCTGCATATGTTGTCGATTTCTTTTTTAGTATGACCTTCCTTTGGTGGTGATCCATTGCGTTTAAATATTAGAGTTCCTGAGGTTCTAGGTATCATGAAAGAATATCACAATTGTTTAGGAATTCAAGACTCAGACACCCAAGACGTCTGGGGTCTTTCGGCGTTGTAACTTGAAAGTCGAACATCATACATATGGTGTTTTCTCTTTTACAATGTATAAGTACATGCTGTGCGTATTCATTAAGCTAGACCGAATTGACCATTACCTGTGTCTTAGATCGTCCGTACTAGTCCCCAGCTAGGATTAGACTCCATTCACATCAAAAGTACACCTTCCGCTTGCACTTCATAATACACACAAGCTTTTCAACATGGACAGATCTTTGTCCCACAATGCCTGTGAAATGTTCCTTTTGTCAACACAGATACACGCATGCAGGCCCATATGAGAAACACTTACGGACAGCACATGCGGATCTCAGCGCTCTTCACGCGTCAAACACAGGGCGTACCCCCTCCAAGCATAGCGTTCATGATACTGAATCTCACCAATTGCCACACGACTCCCCGCCCCGCAAGAGCGATCCACTGGATTGCAACTATCAATTAGACTCGGATCTCGGCGGCGGCCAACCATGCACAACTGCAAGTGATGTTACCCACAGGTCAGACACAGAATCACTGGATACGGTGGACATGCCTTCGACACCCTGCCAGCTGGAGTATTATTTTCGAGCTGTGGAATCAATTGGAGACGTGGACGGATTTGAGGAAGATCTCCAAAATCTCTGCGAGGACCCATGGGCACCATTTTCTAGCCTGCACGATTTCAAACTTGCATCTTGGTTCATCCAAAGCAAGGTATCCAAGGGGCACATTAACGAATACTTTTCAAATAGGCTCGGCAATTCAGCGGATGTTGGCTATAGCTCGATGCGTACACTCGAGAACAACCTCCACATACTGGACCCGTATAGTCCCCATCTGCAATGATTCAAATGTCAGGTTGAGGACGGCGTGAGAACTCGGCCTTTCTTTTACTGCAACGTTCTAGACTGTGTCCAATACCTGCTCCGTCAGCTAGTGTACCGTGATGATTTTGTCTACATGCCGTGATGTGAACATGATCCAAACGGACAGAGGATATATGCGGAGATGCATACAGCGGACTGGTAGTGGGATGTTCAAGTGCTTTTCCAACTGCTTATCCTTCCCTTCTAGCGAAGACAGTAGCTAACCGATAACAGGAAACACTTCCACCTGGTGCTACTGTGGTACCAATTATTGGGATGTCGGATCAGACGCACCTCAGCAACTTTTCCGGTGACAAGAAGGCGTGGCCCGTGTATATCACAATTGGAAATCTTCCATCATCCAAGCGTAACAGCCCTGGATTGATGGCAGTTCTCCTTCTCGCACTATTATTAGTCCCGCCCAAGTTCCCACAGTCCTCTTCTGCCAACGAACTCCAGAGACAAATCAACGCCGACGCATTCCAGGGAGTATTGTAGCTCCTACTCAAGCCATTGCAGGAGTCTGCGCTCGGAGGTTTGCTGATTGACTGTGCTGAGTGGAAAGTATGGAGGTGTTTCTCTATCTTAGCAGTGTGGATTGCAGACCATATAGAAAACGTAGCACTACATGGAATAAAATCAAACGCCTGTCCTAAATGTGAGTTACCAGCAGATGTGTTAGGATCCAACAGCCACGACAGATATCCAGTGAGAGATTATATGAGATACGCGCGCCTGAAACAAGAAATTGTCGACGGGATTGACTTCACGTCGGGAGACGTACATACCACGTTTAACGCTCTCAGTATCAAGATTGGCGGAAATGTTTTTCATGGACTTCATCAAGTTTCTGTCCCCAATCTGCACTAGCCTGATTTGCTTCATACTATTTACCTGGAATTATTCAAGCACATGATGGATTGCGTTCAAGCCTTTCTCAAGAATCACAATCAGCTGCAGGCGTTTGATGATGCCTGGAAGTCTTTACCACCATACCCGGAATTCTTCGTTCCCAAAAAAGCCTACCGCGTGGTTACACAGTGGCAAGGGAAGAAGATGAGGAACTGGGGAAGATGTCTTTCAGGAGTTCTCGGCGTCACATTGAGACAGCCAGACAGTGCACAATAGCTGTCCTTTAAACGAGCTCTCCTCTGCGTGAGGTCATTACTTGACTTCAGTTTGTTGGCCCAATACCGAAGCCCTACACCAGAGACCATAGGGTATCTAGAAGAATATCTCAATTAGTTCCACTCGACCAAGGATATCTTCCTTGAGTTTCGAATATCCAAACGGATACAGACAAAGGTTGACTACCAGCGGAAAGAGCTACGAAGCCAGAGGAAGCAAGTCGAGAGATCACTCACTAAATCTAAGCGATGTCGGGTACAGGAGCAGGTCCGCGATGAAGAGAACGACTAATGTATGGACTTGATTCAAGCTGAATCTCATTTCAACTTCCTTAAGATGCATCTTCTTAGTCACTTCCGTAATCATGTGTACCGGTTTGGTAACATGCCGCAGTATTCTACTTAGTTTGGAGAGCTGGCATACAAGAAAGAAATTAAGGATGGATCACGACGTTTGAACAAGAATAATCCAGCATGGCAAATCCTCCACAACTACGGGCAATACTACAGCATCCGGATGAGGCATTTGAACCTAGATTCACTATGGCATTGCGGAGCTGATATCCCGGCGGACCTTCTGAAACCTTCGGACAGATGAAGTAGTAAATCTGGTCTGTTGACCTATTGGAGGAAGCTGAGGGGACGTCAGCCAGACGTTGTTACCCTTGATGATTTTTGCAACATCTTGGGTATTAAAAGCGAGGCTATGTGTGTGGAGTTGATTTGTTTCAGCCGTCAGAGCCTGTCAGTGCAGCACTGCCTTCCACCAGAGCTGGGGATTCTTCGACTCCTTTTGGTTAAACACTTAACACAACTGGAAATCCCAGTTCTTGGATTCCAAGAAACGAATATTTACGACGTCCACCGGGCGCGATCTACAGGTACAAGGCTCTTCCGGAACCAGGCGAGTTGGAATGATTGGGTTTGCGTACAAACTGATGGGGAGCAAATGTATGGCGCACTCAGGGGACGGCTTCTGGGGAAACTCGTAGCACTCTTCAAGCTCCGACACTACAGGTAAACAAATAGAGTCTACCGACTTGCATGCATTCAGATGTTGAATGTGCTTAACTATGGACGTCCATCCGAGCTATACGATCTTGTCACTGTACAGCTGAAGCCGGACACGCGAAAGTTTACCATAGTGGACATTGGCACGATCTTAGGACTAACCCACTTAATCCCGGAGGCAGACCGGCGATGGCTCGTCAATAGTAGGATAGATTTAAGGACGTTCAATGAGATATATTAATGAATTAGCTGCGGCTACAGCGCATTGATGGACCCGGGACTTTCCTCTCCATGGGTTACGCTGGGGACCAAACCAGTATGAGATTTCCTGTGACTGATGAAAAATAAAGCAGAGATTTAGTCCTACACTATTGCTCATTGCCCCCAGAACAATGCCGTCAGACGAAATCTCCTGTCTACGGATAAGGATTTCGAAATCTCGGTTGCTGTAGCATAGCATTGGTGCAACGTGGAGACCGGGTCAGGATGAAGTGTTCAAGTTATGTAGGTTAATGTATAGTAAGTTGAATGTAGAAAATAGAATAATTTCTCCAGAACCTATCAATAGCGTGAACCTGCATACTATGAGATATCCAAATAGAGGTGGATGATAGATTCAGGGCCTGGGAGCGGTCTATACTCAGTACGTGGTAGTACGGTTAGAATAGAGCCCCATGTCCTAAGTAAATTTATTCTCGCTCAGGTTGCTAGCTGTGAAGATGTCGGACGGCGTCCCGACGTCGCGATGAGTTCTCAGGGCCCATTGTAGCGTCCCGATGTCGCGATAAGTTTCCTGGGCTCATTGTAGCGTCTGGCCCACGCCCCAGAGAGATAAATGGGGGAAAGGCGTCAGGACGTAGGACAAAAAAAGCAGCGGATGGGATGTCGCTAGGATGTGGTTGTGACGCAAAAGAAAGACTGGGCGCAAGAAGGCCGGAGGTGGCAACTCAGGAAGCGCAGGATGCGTGCAGCCCTTGCAACGCAACGCGGGACGCTCATGACGTACAGGATGCAACGAACGAATGCCCTGCATCAGATGCAAGATTTATTTTTGCTGATGGACGCTCTAAACCTAACCTCCACTACACAAACCCCCCTCTTCTTTATCAGATAGGAAATTTTATTTTGTTGCAGATTTTTGGTTATCTTAATAGTTATACGTTTGGTTATAGTCACCAATCGGGTGCAGTGTCAAAGGTTTTCTTTTGATATTTTCCTTTGTAGCTTGGACAGCAAAGTTGACGCTAGTTTTGGAATTTCATATGTTTGTACAGGTTGTTTTTAAGGGTTTTTCTTTCGCCATAGCCTAGTTGCTGCATGGGACATCTTGTTTTGTTAGTTAAAAATAACAGTTATGAGTTAAAAAAAAAAAAAAAAAAAAAGGTTATGTAGATAGATCTTCATGCAACCATCTAAGTTATTTCCTATCTATAACTTTACAAATACTAAGACTTTTACTCTTTAACAAAGACCCCCCCTCTTCTTACGAAGAACATAGTTAATACTATAGGACTTAAGAATTGAACGCAACTCTTGAGAATTGTATACAATAACTATAAGATAAGGAATCGCCAACTGTTGCGAGCTAGCGAGATAAGACAGATCGAGGAGCGATCATAACATCATAATTCTGTGAATTGTAAGCTCTATGCAAATAACACAAATCGCAAATTCCATGCTATGACATCTCTCTAACTGCTTCTCAGCCAAAGTCAATCTAGCAGAAAGCACCAAAACATGGTTCCTCAACCATGAAATTTCTGCCTCTTGACCAAACGACTTCTCCACTGCTCTCATTAGGACATCAGCCGACCGCACAACCTAAGGCCACAATGGTTTCGAATTCTTCTGTTTTGCCATTACCGAAGTTAACAGCAGTGTAGATAGTATTGAGAAGTAAAGATAAGGATGATGAAATCTGATGGATAGAAAAATTTATCGATGAAAATTATTCCAAGGGAGGTGCTGTAGAATAAGGACTTGAAGCTATTGCGATGAAAGAATCAAGGAGCTTGATTGGTCAAACCCTGGAATAGGACAAGTCACGTGGCGGTGAAATTTCAAAGACTGAGGTTGTGTTGTTCGAAAACTTTTTTTATTTTTTTATATTTTTAAACTTTTTAACTTTATTAACTATCGTCAACTACAACTAGCTAATAAGTGCGAAAACTTCTCTTTTTTTTTTTTTTTTTTAAAAAATTTCCAACTTTATTAACTATCGCCAACTACAACTAGCTAATAACAGATTTTTTTTTTTTTTTTTTTTTTTTTNNNCATATGTTTATTGATTCTGGCTCAAAAACTTACATGCAGCTCGCGCTATGGCATACAAAAAGCCTTAATTCCAACGCAATTACAAAGGAAACAACAAAACTCAAAACTCTCCACCCCTCCATCACCTTAACAGAAACATATCCGCAAGCATCACAAACGATGACTAACAAAAACTAGTAATGAAAATCCCCGTCACAAACCAGCAGGGGCAGCCAGGTTAGTCACAAAAGGACCAAACGTCATAAGAATAAATCCAACCAAAGGAAGGACCTAAACTCCCAACTAGAAACGAAAGAACATCCCCGGACAATAAACCTGCCCTGATGTCAAGCCTAGAATAGCGCAGTAAGATGCCAGCTGAAAAGTAAAGAAATAAACAAAACCAGCAAACCCGCCAGTTGAGTTAAGTGCCAACCATGCTGGCCTCCCCCTCCACCTCCTCAGGGTCCAAACCAGGGCGCTGGGGGCGGGAAAGGCAGATGGTAGAGTGGGCGTCGTGGGGTCCTCTACAATTGACACACCTGACAGTAAGATGACTGCAAGGGCGACCGCGAACACGACAGGTGGCTGTGGGGCAGGAGTGATCCCCAGTGGAATGTCTAATGGTGCACCAGCGACAGGTTGCTGGGTTGGAGCACTTGGTGCTATGATGGCCAAACCGATGGCAGTTTGAGCACTGGGTGAAGGAGTTGAAACGAAGGCATCGTTCAGACCTGTAGGTGGAGGAGAAGGCAGAGAGTCTCTTGTTGACAAAGTTGGGTGCCTTCGAGCCGGTGATAGAAATGACTATGGTCGAGGCTGCTTTGCCGGCGCGGGAGTCATCAGAGGTGAGCCATCTGGGTTGCTGCGTGAGGGCTAGCCCAGTATTGAATGTGGTGAGTTCATTGGCGATGGTGGCCAGAGGGTAATGTGTAGGCATGCCATGGACCAAGAGGTGCGTGGCTGGGGTGTCCAAATGGACAGTGGTGGTTCCAGGGATGAGGTGGAGGAAGGAAGAGATCCTGCTGTTAAGCGCAGAGGCTTTCACATTATCCATGGTAGTAAGAGTGACATTGCCGCCTTCAAGTGACACAGTCTGAACGTAGGTGGCTGAGAGGGCAGTGTTGATGCTGTCTTTGAGCTGGATGGCAGTAGAGGTGAGAGGGGAGCCATCACGTTTGATGACAAGGCGTCTCTCTCTCATGGTGATGGACTTCTTGGGCTGTGGAGCCTTAGAAGGGTCAAGGGGCTTCGCCTCTGTTGCAGTAGGCTTGGGAGTGTGGGAAGGTTTTCTCTTCCTGCTTTTCCTTGCGACAGTGGCCCAGGTGGGGGGACCAGAGGAGGGGATGTGAGCAGGCAGTGCAGGAGGAGCATGGGCGGCGGGTGGCTCAGGGGGAGACCCTGAGGCCTGGGGAGGTTGGGGTGGCGAGGGGGTTGTGGTGGGGGCAACAGGGCGATTGGGGTTCGTGACGTGAAGGACCTCGATTTCTTCGCGAAGAGACATGAGCTCTTGAGTGACAGAGTCCAGTGCTCTCCTGCATGCAGTATTGGTTTGACGAAACACTTGAAGAAGGATGGCCACTTCAGGTGGAGTCTCGAATTCTGTTATCTGTAGTTCCATGGCACACTTCACAAAAAGACTCTGGAAGTAGGTGGGATCCATGTGGTCGATCTCCTCACCATCCCTTGTGAGGACTGGGAGCTGGGGCTGGGTGTTGCTGCGTGGTCGTTTTTGGGGGGCGGGGTTCACCAGGAGGGAACGATGGGAAGGTGGGGGGAAGGGAAGTTTCAACACCACCAAGGGGTGTGAATCTAGACCCATAGGAGGGGGGATTTGGGTTGCGCCTTTGGCCCTTTCCTTTTCCCTTGCGGGAGGGACCGGGCGAAGAGGACATAATTGTAGAGTAAAGGCTTTCCCTGAGAGGGGTAAGCGAGGAAGCAGTGAGAAAAGCTTTTCAGCCAATAAGAGAAAGCCTTGGCGAAAAACTTGGTGTGGTTTTTTCAATCGCTGTGGTTGTAACGGAGACGGAGCATGTAGCTAATAACAGTTACAAATGGTTTTCTGTTCGCCAAGGGCGAGTCTTCCTTAATAACCCTCTAATGAGTCGAGTGCATTCCCCAGAATCCACGGTCGGGTCACTACAAGCGACCTTCCCCCACCAAGATATTCCACCAAGAGCCGATTGCAACAACCTAAGCTAATGTCAGATCCCCCGGATGGGTCACCCCATCCAGCGCCTCTTAGCAGCACCCCCTGATATAGAAAAACCATCCATCCACCAACCTCACTTAACCCACGCACGGGAAATACACAAAATAAAACAAAAGATAATTTAACCCCTCCTCCCCAAATGACACATTCCACCAGCCTCAAACATCCTCCCACATCCAAAAGCCCTACATCTCTCTCCCAAACCACCCCCGGGACCTCTAGGAATCCCGCCTACCACTCCCATACCCCTACCTATGCCCGGCGAACCCAACCAAGGACCCGTCGGCACAACCACAACATCCTCATCTCCACTCTGCTTAATATACTCCCGTGGGATCTCTCTCCCACCTCTCACGAAACTCCCGGCACGGAATACTACGATGCTCTTCCTCCCCGCCTCCAATTCCTCTCTCCTCTTTGCCAGCCATCACTGACGTTCCCTAATCCTCCTCTTCCTCTTTCCTTCCTCCAACATCCAAGCAACCGAGGGCTCGCCCCTCGGGGGGCCAGGCGCCTACACCACCCCAGCAGAGGACACCACCTCAGCCACCTCCTCCTCAGCCACCGACATGTCATCCTCAGCCACCTCCGAAGAAGCCACGGAAGAAGCCACACCAGGCAGCATCACCCGTGCCACCGCCACCTCCTTTTCCTCAACTGTGAACGGGGCCACATCATCCCCACCCACGAACTCTACCCTCTGTCCAAATCCTAGCTCACAATTCTGGGAATTGTGAGCCCCCCCGCACATAACACAAAACGCCAATTCCATGCCATGATATCTCGCCAACTACTTCTCGGCCAAAGCCAAGGGAGCAGAAAGCACCGAAACATGGTGCCTCAACCATAAAATCTCCGCCTCCTGAGCAAAAGACTTCCCCACTGCCCTTGTTAGGACATCAGCCGACCGTGCGACCTGTGCTGACGACGGTTTCGAATTTGTCTTCTTAGTCATAACCGAAGTGTACAGCAATGAAGATAGTATCGTAATAAGGATAAAGATAGATGAAAACCCGAAGGTAGAGTAAGTTTATTGATGAAAATTATCCCAAGCAAGGTGCTGTAGAATAAAGACTTGAAGCAATCGTGATGAAAGAATCAAGGATGCTGGTTGGTCAAACCCGGGAAAATGACAAGTCACCTGGCGGTGAAATTTCAATGACTGGGGTTGTAACAGACACGGAGCATGTGCGAAAAAATATTTTTTTTTTTTTTTTTTTTTAATAACTTTTCGATTGCTACTAGATCTATCACTATCCACCTGCAATACTATCAGGCTTTCTAATCGCCAAAAATGAATCTGCCCGGAATCATTGGCACAACAGCCCCCTACACCCTCAGGACTCCAACCTGAGGACTTGTGCCTAGACAGCCAGTACTTTAAATTCAATCCCTCGGGCCTATCCAACTCTTCTCCTCCACCATCCTGCTCGCCCCGTTACAAATCCTGCAACTAGGCTTTATACTCTTGACAGACCAAGCCGATCTATCACAACTCGAACAAAACCACTTCTTCTCACTCGCCCACCTAACCTCTCTATGCATCCCGCCACGAGTTGAGGAACTTGCAGTGGGTCCCCCCGCCCGTCCAGACACACTCTTCTTAGCCCCACCGCCAAAACCAGAAAGTAAACTACCGGAAGAACCAAAATTTACCCCACCAAACAACTTCTTCAAATCCTCATCCTCATCGCTCTCCTCCTCCTCTTTCCTCTCATCATCTGTCGTCCGCTTCAACCCCTCATGCCTCGCCCACCTCTCAGCCCTACGGACCTCCCTCCGCCTAGCTTCTCCATCAACCTTATCCATCACCCTCTTCACCCCCTCCATATAATCCTCCAACTTATCCTTCAACTCCTTTTCCCCCAGCCGCTCTGTCTTAACCACATTCTCCAACACCTCCCTTACCCAAACCCAACCACTCTTCTTCCTCGAAGGCTGCACCGCCTCAAAACGCCCCATGGAGTGCCACCTGCCACTCAGCCACAAGCCACGTTTCATCAGCCCCCTCGCCTCTTCCAAACCCCTGACAAACGCCACCACCGTAGAAGACGTCTTGCCAAGCTTTTTCCTCTTATCCAACTCCTCTTCTCCCACCAACCAACGCGCTCCCTCACAAACCACAAAACCCCCTTCCTCCAAAGCGGCCTCCACCCCACCAATCCCCACATCTCACAACACATCCCCAATCTTTAATCCTACAATCACTCCTCTATTCCTCATCCCTTCAGGGTCAAACGGGATCCCCCCTCCCAAACTCGTCCTCCTCTTACTTCCCCCACCCACCTCCTGTTCCACCCATATGTCGCGGCCTCTCTTGCCCGACGGAGTCGAAACTGGCGTAGATGGTCGTATTTCAACCAGCGTAAACGGCGTGCTCGTGCAAACAAAAGTCCGCAATTGTCCCTCCTTCACTCTCAACTCCTTCTCTCTCTCCTCCAACTGACGCTGTAAAGAAATTAACTTCTCCTTAAGGGAAGAAACCTCCCTCGAAAGACTCTCAACAGTATGCATTCTTGTTCAGACGTCAAATGCTGTGGTGGCGGTTTTTAACTGGTCCAAACTCGTTATTGTGGAATGGTGTGGTGTAGTTATTTCAAACACTGGGGTTGTAGCGGTCGCGGAGCATGTTGCGAAAACTTATCCCTTGGCACTTGTACCTTATTTTTGTTTTAACTTATTGTAGCACTAGTGTGTATCGTACCGGGTGCATTGACCAGCTTCAGTCCACACCTGTCGACACCTGTCGGATAGGGCTAGTCCTCGTCCTCGTTGTTCCATCCAGTCGTCGTCCAATGGCAGTCGACGGCAGCTGGACTGAACGACTGGGAGCACTGTGTAACATACATTACAACATCATGCTATGCAACACCATTTGACGAAACGTGTATCCTCAACCAAATGATAAACTTATATACTAGCAGCATTGTCACAGTGAATTGGCCCACTGCCTCTAGCAACAGCACAATTACTATTTAGCACAGCATGGATAAACTACCCCTTTAAGGAAAGGGTTTACACCGCCCATGCCGGCAAAGAGTATCATAATGGCAAAAGGAGTAGTTGATCCGGATACACACGCAAGACCCTCAAAATTGTGAATAAGATTATGAATTTAACTATTGTACAAAGGGATCTAGAGAAGAGGTAAAACCTCCACTATCCGCCAGACCAACAAGCAACAAACAAACAAACAACAAACAAAAAAGAGGCCAAACCCCCACTACTTGCCAGGCCGGCAAGCAACAAACAAACAACGAGGCAAAATCCCCACCAACCCGCCGGCCCGGCGAGCAACAAACAATCAAAAAAGACACGAAACCCCCACCAACCCGCCAGGCCGGCGAGCAGCAAACAAACAACAAGAAGACGAAACCCCCACTAACCCGCCGGGCCGGCAAGCAACAACAAAGAGGCGAAATCCCCACTACCCACCGGGCCAACAAGCAGCAGACGAACAACGAACAGGCAACAAACAAACAGCGGACAAGACAAGGCCGAAGACGCACTCAGTCTTCCATTGGAAGATATCCCTGCTTACATATTTCAGCTCCAACCAAATGACGAAGTCCCTTCAAAGGTAATGGCAAAAGAGTTCGGGGATTCAGGCCACTGGGGTGTCTACCTCCAAACAGTTCTTCAACCAAGATGTACGGATCGTCGACGGGGTAGGGGGGAGGGGGAAAAATTTCCTGCAAGATGAGGGAGTTGATTTAGTAAGATGGAAGAAGGATAAAGATATAGTAGAGAAGGGAAGAGCATACATATGGTTTCATAATTAGTTGCTCATCCACAAGGCGGCAAACAGTAAGGGTTGCCTTTATTTCATGGAAAACGTTGGGTCTAAATAATTTAAACAAAAGGACGACTTTTACGGCGCCGGCGGTTCCTTCGAGCCATAGTCGGCCATCGCGTTCCAGTTGTGTCCGGGATTCACTCCAACCGGCCTCCAGAACGACGGTCGGATACTCGGCCGCAACCCCATCCACACGCGGGCTAAAACAAAGGTCGGGAGTCTTCATGGAACCCGAGGCGGAACCGACAAAGTTATCGTACGCTATTTAATTATTAGCATAGACCGGGGGGTACTGTATGGCAGAGCAAAGAGACATACTAGATAAAGCATCACTAATAGAGACAACGGCAATAGGGGGGAGGAGACCATCACAAATCCACAAACCGAATTCAGTTCGTAACCAACTTGCCGGGGTTTCGTGTAAACGACTTGGCATAACGACACGGAGGTATTGGTCGCAGGCAGCAAAGTGGATTCTAGTAATAATCAGTACGTTCTTCCTTGTACCGGGCACACGCAAGGTATAGGGATAAAGTATCCGAACAGTAAATTTAAATTGACCTACAAAACAAACCCCGTTGTGTAGGAAAACTTTATCCCTGAGATTTGTACTCACCTTATTGGCAGGCTAGGGGTGCAGCCTAAGATATCTTTCTGATAGAGGTTGTGGAGGGTTTCGGCGGACACTGTTGGATCAAGGTTCGAGAAGATGAGAAACTCGCAAGTGCGGGTTTCCAGTGCCTTGTGGATTTCGGTAAGGATTTGTGCAGCCATGGTGTGGGGTGGGGTCGCTCCTGCGGTTGGGGTGATGGAAAAAAAAGGTTGACAGAGCTTGCGTGGTTGGGGTGATGGAAAAAAAGGTTGACAGAGCTTGCGTGATTTATATAGATCTCGCTGCAGGACACGTTGCCAAGGACAGTCACGGGGTCATGACGAATATTAGGTGACGGACAGGGGTTGTTTTGTTACCCTACTTTGACGAATTTTATTTTTTTCCCTTCTATTGACCAAATACCCCGTTCGTCACCCACTGGTATTCTTCACGACCCATGAGAGACTGTACAAGTACATAGCGACTACTGCAGCTCCCCAACAACCCTAACCCCTATGGGCGGGATGCATGGGCGCGGCCGATAAAGATAACAGCCACAAGCTTTATCTAGGCGATCGATTCCTCACCGTTCCTTCTTTCTGTTCTTTCTGTTGTGAACCCCTGTACTCGGGTACTGTACCGCCCCCCCCCCCGACATCTAAGTTTCACCAACAACCCACAGCTCTGAACAATCAAATCCACCGGGAGCAAGCACCAGGAGTCTTTTCGGCCACTCTACGATTCTGAGGAGCACCTTCGAAAAGAGATCGAGGATTCATACGATTACCGTGGTCCTACTTAGCTTTGGTTTCCCGGGAAATAAGATTTCTGACATAATATTATGCTTTGATATTTCTAGCTCTGCCAGCCAACTCGAGTTACTCGACAAGCTTGTGGGATCAGGTCCTATAGTAGCCTATGCTGGGGTTGATGCTACTGTCCCCTCACTACACCTCGGACCTCCACTTCCACTCATAAATCTGCACCATTTTTGTCTCCACAGGCACCATGTTAAAGCGTTGGTATATCCACTCTCACCTGTATCGTAAAGGTCAAAGCTAATAGTTCACCAAGGTTGGTAAATCTGCAGCTTCTATCGGGATCCTCCTGGTAGAGTTTCCGAGCGCGACGCAATTGCATCACGGAGACTTGATGAACCCTTTGACGATTTGTGGGTTCAGATTAAGAAATTCTTTGAGAAGGGCCGAGAATATGCCATTTCAAAAGGGTATAACGAGGAAAACTTTGGAAAGAGCGAATTGAAAACCAATGCAGAGTGGTTAGATGGACTGGGGTCGGTGGAATTTCTCCCCACGGCGGGTCGGCATATTCGAGTCAGTAGTATGCTTGCTCGAGACAGGTTGGTTAATTGCCCACCCATGTGGTACTTCCCATTTCTAAGAATCTCATTGTAAAGCGTCAAGAACAGGATGAACTCTGGGAATGGAATCAACTTTTCCGAGTTCCCTTACCAATTACTGCAGCCTTACGACTTTCGGCACTTCTACCGAACTGCCAACTGCCGTCCACAGGTACGTCTGCGTTTCTGGGGGGGGGGGGTGGAGAGTACTTACATATGCTAGATTGGGGGTAGTGATCAGTTCGGGAACATCACAGCAGGCATCGACTTAATATCTAAGTACCAGCCCGGCTCTAGTGAAGCCACCCTCAGTACCACAGAAGCCTGCGGCTTAACATCTCCTCTCCTGACCTCCGAGTATCGCGAGAAAATTGGCAAACCTGCCAGCAATACTATCTGGCTCGACGAGAATCTAACTACGCCCTTCGAGCTTTACCAGGTACATCCACCCTCCTTGCAGAAGCGAAAGGAACCCCTAAACTAACAGCCCCAAGTTCTTCGCGACCCTTCCTGATAGCCACGTCCAAAAGCGCCCCAGGCCAGCTGCATTAAGGATCGGGTTTGGGAGAAATGGGACTTGAGCAAGAGCGCCGTAGGAAATTGTGGAAAACTTGCCCAAATGTCAGCCACGATGCCAGGTACTCGAGCACCGGGTGCGTAGAATTCAATCAATCGGCACTGCTCGGATCTTTGAAATAAGCTCAAACCCGTCATTAAAAACAAGGGAGAACAATTTCTATGGATAAACCTCTTCCATATCACTTCTCATTTCCTCCTTCATAGCGGCGTTCGTTGGGTCACCCACAGGGTGTGCGGGTCAGTGGATATGCTGCGGATGTGTGGATATGTGGATGGATATGCTCCTCGGTTGGCAACACAAGAATACAATATATTATGGTTATCGAGATCCGGAATAGTGGAGTGTGACTGTATTATTGCTTTCATATGTGATCTCTCTTCTTCTTTCCTTTTTCTATTTTTTCTTATTGCGATGCCTTCAAATCCATTGCTTGTCCCCGAGTACGCCACGGCCAAAACATGCTGTTGTGGTGTTGCTGGGAACCTGGTTCCAACTTGCCGGTTCAATTCACGTGCAATTCACGTGACGATTGATCTGTCGGTGGCACCCGTAGAAGAATGAATTAAGTTAGTAACTTAATGCGTGCTTTATGAGATCTCGCAATCCAGTCCCCGTTGCTCAAATAAGGTGTTGAATTCAATCAAGGTGATACCCCCGGGTAATCCATCCATTCCGATCTCGAGACCATTCTGAGTTCTGTCGGGGATTGGTATGGATGGCCTGCTGCGGAGAGATTGGCGCGCGGTACGAGACAAGGACCGTATTCTAGAGGTACCGGGGGATAATGAGGCTAGAGGCCGCGAGGCGAGGAGGCCCGGTTAGAATGCGGAAAATGAGAATGACGGCGGGTGATGAAGTAAGGGGGGGAAACTGGTTCCTTTACTCTCTGCTCCAGTACAGTAGATCAGGAGACGAGTTTGGTTAAACATCACCAATCATAAGCCCCACATGAGCCGAAGGCAACCCGGTACTTCAACGTGAGCATCCCCCGGCGGTCTCTTTAGAAATCCCCGCTCTACGAATTTGAAATTTGAAAACAGGGCTGGGATGGTCTCGGCAATGTCTCATCGGTGGAACAAACTCTCTACTGTTTGAGCTTGCGAGGTTGACTCCAGCGGTCAACGCCAACAAATCGGTTTTATGAGAGTCGTATGTTTTCATTTATACTCACTGCTGGCATGGGGTTCGCAAGAAATTCCTACGCGAATACCACGATGTGGTGATTTAGATTGTATTCGAGGGGGTATTGCGCTTGGTGCCATTGATCGAGTGACCATGTATGACAAAACTACTTTTTAGAACAGGACACCCCCCACCTCTGATCTCGCGATTCTATTATCTGATGGAATTTACCGGGTGCAGAGAAGGCAAACCACGTGTATCGGACAAGTAGATGCCAAGAAGCCAAGAAAATAGGAACTGACGGGGTCGGAGTGTCGGAGTGGTTGCGTTATTGCTTTGGATGTCTTAGAACTGATGCTATCTAGTTCGGTAGCTACTATCGTTAGTGCACAGGGTACTGAAACAAATACTTGACATTCAAGTTGAGAGGACTGCCGCAAGCTATCCCCCCCCAACGCCTCGAGGATTGTTCTAAGTTTACGGCTACGTTTCATAGATGTACAGATTGTTTCTAGTTAATCTACACAAGGTAGGGAAGTACCAAAAACCCATTCGCAAGTCAAACTCACATCTTGAAAACATCGTAGCAATTCAAGTTCCACTTGAACCCTCCTCGGAGTAGCTTGTCCCCCTATATCAGGGTCAAAGTCAACACCTCCCTCTCGACCGCTCCACAAGAACTGTCACATCAACAATAACGCATATACAACAAACCAAGCCGCTCCAAAACAACAAATTAAACCGCACAGCAAAACAGACATGGCCGGAATTCAAACCTCAGCCCAGCTCTTAAAGGAACTGGCCAAGCACCAACAAGCTCTGAAAACCGTTGTCAGGAGGATCGAGAGAAAGATGATTAGGCACCAAGAGGACGCTCGAAGCGTCAAGTACACTGCAGAGCAGATTACTTACAGGGCGGAAATGTTGAAGCATATTCTAGAGCCCATGTACGGGGAGATGCACGATTTGAGGGCAAAGGTTGAGAGGATAGGGATCGAGGTTAGGGATTTGGAAGCGGCGGAGACCTTATTGAGTTTGAGGGGGTGATTTGAAGGGGCGGGGTGTGGCCATTGGTTGGGCCGGGGGTGTTGGGAGCAGACAATGGGGCGTGGAGGGGGTGGGCGGAGGGATGTTGATGACGAATTCAATAGAAATATCATATAATTTTTTTGTTTATGAAGTTTGAGTGTTTCGGTGCATCCTTGGTACTGCCCTGACCGAACAGAGTCCACTTATTCCTTGATCTGGTGTAGCGGGATATCACCTAAGCCGCAGAAAGCCAAGTATGTTTCTCCCATTCACTGAGCCCTCTACTTGATAATCTCTGCGTGTTTCTGCGCCCAGAGACATACATGCCTGAAGTCACATAGTCGGTAAACAGCTAGACCACTTGTAATGGTGTCACCACAACTACTAGTGGGATCGGGTTACAGCCCATCCTGCAGCCCTGCAGTAGGGGTGCTTGTCGAGATCCAGGGGAATTCCGCACTATCGCCACTGCAGAGGAACACTTCCCCATGGTGCCGAGAAAGAGTACGCGATTACAGGCAGGAGCGCGAATCGGCTCCTGGGGCTCGCACAAGGATTTTCTCTATTCCAACGGGGCATCATCCAATTCGTTTCCCACATTATATCTGCCATCACCTGAAAGACCCTCTCCCAACTGGGTCGGTGGTGAGCATAAATCACTGAAACTCACTCGGCAACCCCCCTCTCCGGTTCGCTCAACTAGAGCATCGTAGCTACTCGATACGCCCAACTTGAGCTCCCGATGCAATACCTAAATCAGAATATCAGAAGTTATGAACATTACATTGTAATGTCTTCTGCTACGTACCAATTTGCGAGTGTCTCGCTGCCCTTGGCGGTACATCCTTGGCTCGTGGCCACTTCCAGGTCCAGTCCCGCTCGCAGCCAAAAAAACCTCTTATTTTTCATCCCTGATATTCCGGTTGTGGTAATCAGGCGATAGCTTTCGGAATGAAGAAACTTTGCCGTTACCTTAGCTATTAATGGTCAATGTTTATAATTTCTCCAATCCGAGGATGTATCTGCTCCTGCAACGTATTCAATGTCCGTAAACCGTTGTCCTTAACCTTAGGCGAAAGGACCGAAACTGACCTGCCAATAGGATAGTCATTTGTTCCCAAGTGATATTACGTGAAATTCCTGGCTGGCGCTGTGGTTAAGGTGTCAAGAGCCAATCAACCCTAGTGCAATTATAAGTTCAGCTCGTCACTTGGTGAGTTGTTGTGTATAGTATGATAGTCCGTCACGCGCCAGGAGTTTTTGAGAAACCATGCCATATGGGAATTGGGGAATTGGAAACCTAAGCCTTCCTCGATAAGACGGTAGCGTAAATCAGGACTAGTACAAAATGGTAGGGCCCGATTCCCGACCATACCCTTATCCAGGGGCAAAGCATTTGATCTGCAGGATACCAGAAGGAAGAGGGAAGAAAGGGATACGGATTAAGATATCAGAGAGGCGAGGAAACTGTTCTCTCACCTTCAGTTTCTAATATATCATACCAGTACAGACTCTTATCAGGCAGTACAATCGCACCCCGCTACCCAGGATGGCAGAGTTTCACGGATTTCACCAGGGACAAGGTTCAGGAACAATGGTAGGAGAGGGTTCGTGTTATTTGAAGAAAAACAGACGTTTCTTCCCTTAGTACTGCTTTCTATCCTTTCAGATGATCGGATAAAGCCGGAAATTTCAAGCGGCCGTCCATCAGGAAGTGGAGGACAATCACCGAGAAGAGTACAGCCTGCCAACGTTATAGAGATGGAACGAATGAATAGTGACTCGGTATTATACTAGCAACTACTGTAGAATCATCACAGTATTCTGCTATACTTGCAGTTTACTTGCCCCTTCGTATATCATACTTCCCCCTCTCTTGCATCCCCTCCATCGCCGTAGACATTTTTGCATCAAGGCACCTTTCGTGTAAGCTGCACAGGCTAGCTTGTCTAGGTCCCCAGCAATAGCACCAGAGCGTATGTGGAAGCGAGGAGGTAGGTTTGCGAAGAGATATACAAAGGAAAGGTAGAGTGGAAGTGCCCATCTTATTATGGATATAGACCGCCCTACCGGAAATGCTGAAACTTCGTGGCTTTCCCCGGGTTCCATGCCAGGACAATATATCATATCAGATGAGGTACAACAAGATTTACCCCGACACACAGACGGATTGTTCGACCCAGAATCATGACTCATAAGGTGAGTAACGTAGGATTAAATAATAGGGCTTCTTTCATATTGTGAGTTATCTGTCCCTTCTCGCAGACCACTACTCGAGTACACGCGGGGAGGGGGGACCCAGCCTTCTTTAACATGAAGCCAGCGCCAGTCCCATAAAAGAACGACAAAGGAAGAAGAGAACTAGCATTCTTCTCATGTTGTGAAGCACAGGATAAACAATCACTTATCACTAAGGCCCTGTTTGGCAACTCACCGTAAAAATATACTATTTTATTTCATGAAAATAACTTATAAGTTGTCACGATTCTAGACTGACTTAGCTATTTCGCACTATGACTCAGGTACGAGTCATAAGGTTTCATTTGTTATATGGTTTTATGATTATATGCGCATGACCTGTTTAGAGGTCACGGGAGGTTTTACATGACTCACAGTTGTGAGTCATATATTATTGTTACGCGAATAACTCGTTTTGGGTTATATGATATTATGTTTCCACATGAGTTGCGTTAGCAACTCATTGTTATATGTTTGATTGTGCAAATGACTCGTTTGAGTCATAAGATGTTACGTGATTGTATGAGTCACAGTTGTGACTCATAATAGTTATTTTGATTTGTAAGCGGGTTGTGGGAAGATCTATATAAGGACGGACTTGGGTCATGTAGATAGATCTTCACGCAACCATCTAAGTTATTTCCTATCTGTAACTTTACGAATATAAAGACATTTACTCTTTAATAAATATCCTTCCTATCTTATACACGACATAGTTAATACTATAAGACTTAAGAGTTGAACGCAACTCTTGAGAATAGTATACGAAAACTATACGATAAGGAATCGCCGCCTGTTGCGAGGTAGCGAGATAAGACAGATCAACGAGCGATCTTAACATAAGTTGAAATAAAAATACAATAGTATTTTCAAAAATAATCATGTTTGGCAACCCTCCTTTTACAACAGTATTTTTTCTAATCAGGAAAATCTTATCCGATGTATGTAAAATTGCTAGGGAATGTAAGTAGCTTTTATAGATGTCAGAATACACATGCAAAGTACAGTTTTTTTTCTCTGCACAACTTGAAATCGTGTACTGACAACATCTGTAATGGTCATTGTAATATTCAACAGAAAGCAGGCATTGAGTATCAGTTGAATATTGCTAGTATTGCTGTCAGCAATATTTGAATCAGCATCCATGATATTGGAGATAGGGATGTATTGTTGACTGGGAATAGGGAGAATATAATTTGGAAATATTGGAAGAAAGGAATTTCTTGTAATTGGTGCCACAAGAATATCAATAAAGGTATAAAAAGATGTTTATTATGAACAAGAATTGGATTAACAATGTCATATAATATTACTTGATATAGGTTTGAATTCATTTTTTTTTTTTTTTTTTTTTTTTTT